>PVIY010009308.1:0-73161 GCA_004026745.1 Myrmecophaga tridactyla | reverse complement strand
CAACCAAAAGAATAAAATATTTAGGAATAAATTTAACTAAAGAGACAAAAGACCTATACAAAGAAAACTACAAGAAACTGTTAAAAGAAATCACAGAAGACCTAAATAGATGGAAGGGCATACCGTGTTCATGGATTGGAAGACTAAATATAGTTAAGATGTCAATTCTACCTAAATTGATTTACAGATTCAATGCAATACCAATTAAAATCCCAACAACTTACCTTTTAGAAATAGAAACACCAATAACCAAATTTATCTGGAAGGGCAGGTTGTCCCAAATAGCTAAAAGTATCCTGAGGAAAAAAAAATGAAGTCGGAGGTCTCATGCTACCTGACTTTAAGGCATATTATGAAGCTACAGTGGTCAAAACAGCATGGTACTGGCATAACGATAGATATATTGACCAATGGAATCAAATAGAGTGTTCAGATATAGACCCTCTCATCTATGGACAATTGATCTTTGATAAGGCAGTCAAGCCAACTCACCTGGGACAGAACAGTCTCTTCAACAAATGGTACCTAGAGAACTGGATATCCATATACAAAAGAGTGAAAGAGGACCCATGTCTCACACCCTATACAAAAGTTAACTCAAAATGGATCAAAGACCTAAACACTAGATCTAAGACCATAAAACTTTTACCGAAAATGTAGGGAAATATCTTATAAATCTTATAATTGTAGGCAGTTTTACACACCTTACACCCAAAGCAAGAGCACTGAAGAAAGAAAGAAATAAATGGGAACTCCTCAAAATTAAACACTTTTGCACATGTAAGAACTTCATCAAGAAAGTAAAAAGACAGCCTACACAATGGGAAACAATATTTGGAAATGACATATCAGATAAAGGTCTAGTATTCAGAATTTATAAAGAGATTGTTCAACTCAACAACAAAAAGACAGCCAATCCAATTACAAAATGGGCAAACGACTCGAACAGACACTTCTCAAAGAGGAAATACAAATTGCCAAAAGGCACATGAAGAGATGCTCAACTTCCCTGGCTGTTAGAGAAATGCAAATCAAAACCATATTGAGATATCATCTCACACCCACCAGAATGGCCATTATCAATAAAACAGAAAATGACAAGTGCTGGAGAGAATGTGGAGAAAGAGGCACACTTATCCACTGTTGGTGGGAATGCCAAATTTTGCAACCACTGTGTAAGGCAGTTTGGTGTTTCCTCAAAAAGCTGAATATAAAATTGCCATACCACCCTGCAATATCATTGCTAGGTATCTACTCAAAGGACATAAGGGTAAGGACACAAACGGACATTTGCACACCAATATTTATAGCAGCATTATTTACAATTGCAAAGAGATGGAAACAGCCAAAATGTCCGTCAACAGATGAAAGGCTAAACAAACTGTGGTATATACATACGATGGAATATTATGCAGCTATAAGACAGAATAAAGTTATGAAGTATGTGACAACATGGATGGACCTTGAGGGCATTATGCTGAGTGAGATTAGCCGAAAACAAAAGGACAAATACTGTATGGTCTCACTGATATGAACTGACATTAGTGAATAAACTTGGAATATTTCTTTGGTAACAGAGACAGGAGATAGAAATAGGGTAAGATATTGGTTAATTGGAGCTGAAGGGATACAGATTGTGCAACAGGACTGAATATAAAAACTCAGAAATGGACAGCACAATACTACCTAACTGTAATACAATTATGTTAAAACACTGAATGTCAGGTCAAGCCTACTTAAAATTAGACCTAAGAGTCACCTCCAAGAGAGCATCTTTTGGCCTCTCTCTCCAGCCAACACAATAACCAAACTCACCACCCTCCCCCTGTCTACATGGGACATGACTCCCAGGGGTGCGGACCTTCCTGGCAATGTGGGACCGATATCCTAGAATGAGCTGAGACTCAGCATCAAGGAATTGAGAAACCTTCTTGACCCAAAGTTGGAAGAGTGAAATGAGTCAAAGTGTCAATGGCTGAGAGATTCCAAACAGTGTAGAGAGGTTATCCTGGAGGTTATTCTTATGTATTAAGTAGATATCACTTTGTTATTCAAGATGTAATGGAGAGGTCGGAGGGAACTTCCTGAAAATGTAGAGCTGTGTTCCAATAGCCATGGTTCTTGATGTTGATTGAATAATGATATAGCTTTCACAATGTGACTGTGTGATTGTCAAAACCTTGTGTCTGATGCTCCCTTTATCTACCTTGTCAACAGACAAGTAGAACATATGGAATAAAAATAAATAATAGGGGGAACAAATGTTAATATAAATTTAGTTTGAAATGCTAATGATCAATGAAAGGGAGGGGTAAGGGATATGGTATGTATAATTATTTTTTCTGTTTTCACTTTATTTCTTTTTCTGAATAGATGCAAATGTTCCAAGAAATGATTATGATTTTGAATATGCAACTATGTGATGATATTGTGAATTACTGATTGTATATGTAGAATGGAATGATCAAAATAGAATTGTTTGCATTTGCTTTGTGTTTTTTTGGTATTTAAAAATATAAAATAAAAAATTTTTTTAAAAATCCATTTTCTGTAGATGAGTGGGTCTATTTTTGAACTCTCGAATCAGTTCCATTGGTTGACATATCCATCTTTATACCAGTTCCTTGCTGTTTTGATCACCATATACTTTAAAATCAGGTAGTATGAGACCTTCAATTTCATTTTTCGTTCTCAAGCTAGTACTTATAACTATCCATGTCACCTTGCCTTTTGAAATAAATTTGATTATTAGTTTTTCTATTTCTGCAAAGTAAGTGGTTAAGATTTTGATAGGTAGTTGTTTGAATCTATTAACTGTTTTGGGTACAATTGACAACTTCACCATATTCAGTCTTCCAATCCATAAACACAGTATTTCCTTCCATTTGTCTGTGTATTCCTTGATTTATTTTAACAATGTCTTTACATCCTTGGTTAAATTTATTCCTAGATATTTCCACGTATACAGAAGCCTTTCCATCTTTGTTTAAATTTATTTCTAGATATTTGAGTTTTTTGATTGGTGTTGTAAATGTAATTTATTTTTTGATTTCTTCCTCAGATTGCTTATTATTGGTGTTTAGAAATACCACTGAATTTTGCATGTTGATTTTATATTCTACTATTTTGCTGAACTTGTTTGTTAGCTCTAGTAGCTGTGTTGTAGATTTTTGGGATTTTATACATATAGGATCATGAAAACAATTTTGATGGCTTTTATTTCTTTATCTTGCCTGATTGCTCTGGCTAGCACTTTCAGCACAATGATGAATAACAACGGTGACAGCACCCTTGTCTTTTTCAAGGTCTTGTAGTGAAAGCTTTCAGTCTTTCACAATTGAGTATGATGGTAGATGTGGGGTTTTCATATGCCATTTATTATGTTGAAGAAATTTCCTTATATTCCTACCCTTCAACGTGTTTTTACCAAGAAGGATGCTGAATGTTATCAATACATTTTGTGCATCAATTGAGATGATCATGTGTTTTTCCCCTTCAATTTGTTGATATGGTATATTACATTAATTGATTTTTTTGTGTTGAACCACTCTTGAGTACCTGGAATTAAGCTCATTTGGTAATGGTGTACAATTTTCTTAATGTGCTGCTGGAATTTATTTGCAAGTATTTTGCTAAGTATTTTTGCATCTATATTCACTAGATTGATTTGTAATTTTCTTTTCTTGTGGTATCTTCACCTGGCCTTGGTATTAGGGTGATGTTGCCTTCATAGAATGAGTTAGGTAGATATCCCCACTTATTCTAGTTTGTTAGCTGCTAGAATATGATATACCAGAAATGGAATGACTTTTAAAAACAGGAATTTAATAGGTTACAAATTTACAGTTCTAAGATTGTGAAAATGTCCAAATTAAAGCAAAGCTATAGAAATGTCCAATTTAAGGCATCAACAAGAGGTTACCTTCACTTAAGGAAGACTGACAAAGTTCTGAGTTCCTCTCTCAACTTGAAAGACACATGGCAAACATGGCAACATCTGCTAACTTTCTCTCCAGGCTTCTTGTTTCATGAAGGTCTCCCAGGGACGTTTTCCCTCTTCATCTCCAAGGGTCTCTGGCTGCCTGGGCTCTTGTGGTTCTCGTGACTGTCTCATGGCTCTGTAGCTTTTTCCGAAATGCTTTCTCTTTTAAAGGATTCCAGTAAACTAATCAAGATCCACCTGGAATGGGTGAAGTCATATCTCCCTCTAATGAAAGTTTAATACTCACATTGGGTGAATCCCATCTCTGTGGAGAAAATCTAATCAAGTTTCCATCTTACAGTACTGAATAAGGATTAAAAGAAATGGTTGCTCCTGCAATACTGTATCAGAATTAAAACATGTTTTTTCTAAGGAACATAATCCTTTCAAACCAGCACAATGCTCTTCAATTTTTTGAAGAGTTTAAAGCAGATTCATAGGAATTCTTCCTGGAATACTTGGTATAAGACACATGTGAAGCCATCTGGTTCTGGAGTTTTACTTCTTGGAGGAGGGTTTGATAACTTTCTCAGTTTCTTTACTGGTGAATGATTTGTGGAGGACTTTTATTTCTTCTTGAGTCAGTGTAAGTTTTTCATGTGTTTCTAGGAAATTGTCCATTTCAGAAAAGTTGGCTAGTTTGTTGGCTTACAGTTGCACATAGTATCCTCTCATTATTGCTTTTATTTCTAAGGGTCAGTAGTAATGTTCCCCCTCTCTTTTCTGATTTCATTTATTTGATCCTTGTCATTATTTTATTATTCAGCTCAGGTAAGTATCCATTGATTTTATTGATTTTTTTGAAAGAGCAAACTTCTAGCTTTGTTGAGTCTCTTTTTTTTTTGGCCTCAATTTCATGTATTTATTCTCTAATCTTTTTAATCTCTCTTTTTTTATGTTAGTCTATTTTTATGTTAGTCTTTGTTTTTACTCTTTCATTTAAACTATATGTATATTAGGCAATAAGTCTCCCTGTCAGCAGTACCTTCACTGCATCTCATATGTGCTTTTTACAATTTTTATATGCTCTTTTAATACATCCAATTTAGTAATATTCAATCTTACTTGGAGTTATAGAATCTGAATTTTTAAATTACTTATTTCTAATGTAATTTCATTGATATATATTATATATTCACATACCATGTAATCATCCAAAGTGTAAAATCAGTGGTTTACAGTATCATCATATAGCTGTGCATTCATCAGCAAAATCAACTTCTTTTTGAGTGTGAAAAATAACATATATACAAAAAAGCAATACATTTCAAAGCACACCACAATTAGTTGTACAATAGATATCAGAATCTGATATGGGTTACAATTCCACAATTTAGATTTTTACTACTGACTGCTCAAAGACTCTGGAGACTGAAAGAAATATGAATATAGTGACTCAGCAATCATACTCAATAAAAACCCTACCTTCTCTATATAACTCCACCATCAACTTTGATGATTCTCCCACTATTTAAGGTTATTTGGGCTATGTCTATTCTGTTTCATGTTGGGAGGAGTTGTTAATAATATGGGATGGGGGATGGAACTAGTTGATGTTTTAAAGAGGCTAGTCCCTATGTGTTTCGGGCCATGTCTGGCTTAGGAACTCATCTGGAGGTTGTAAGTTTCACGAAAGTAATCTTAGTGCATGGAACCTTTGTAGAATCTCATATAAACTCTAGATGTTCTTTAGAGTTCACAGGAGTGGTTTTGGTTTTGGTTTGGCAAACTATGAAAGGTAGCAATGTCTAGCTGAAGTTTGCATAAGAGTAGCCTCCAGAGTAGCCTTGTGAACCTACTTGAACTCTCTCAGCCACTGATACCTTCTTGATTATAATTATTTCCCCCCTTTTGGTCAGGATAGCATTGTTGATCCCATAGAGTGAGGGCTAGGCTCATTCCTGGGAATCATATCCCAGGTTGCCAAGGAGACTTTCACCTATGGGTGTCATGTCCTATGTAGGGAGGAAGGTAATGATTTAACTTGCAGAATTGGGATCAGAGAGAGAAAGGCCACATCTGAGCAGCAAAAGCGGCCCTCTGGAAGTATGCATACTTATAGGTAGGCTAAGCTATTCCACTACATAAATAAATTTCATAAGAGCAAGCCTCAAGACCAAGGGCTTGGCCTAATGACTTGGGAGTCCTTAAGGTTTGAGACAGTTTCAGGAGTTTCCCTGATGGTAAAGTTTAATAGTTCCATATTTGTTCTCCCATCTCTCAAGGAACTTTGTGAATCCTTTTTGATTATCTGCTTAACATACTCTCGGATGTATCCAGGCATTGCATTAAGCTATACATAATTATAGGTCCTCATTTCCATTCTGGGCTTCCTGTGTTTGGGTTGTTTAAATGATCTATCCAGACAGTTTGATTTCAATTACATGCTACTGAAAATTTATGTTCTGGATGAAATAAACATTTCTTCCTTTGGTAGGTGAAGTTCTAAAATACAATGTGTTTCTTACCCCCATACTCTGAATGATCTTAATCCTTACTTGATTAGCTTAATTCTTATTGCTCAATACCAGGTTATATATATATAGTATAGTTTCTCAAAATCTGAAAATGACAGTTACCACTCTGGACTAGATATAAATGTTATAAGAGCTTACAACCTAGGCCCCAGTTTACTTATAAGTGTTTTCTAAGTGAGACCATGCAATATTTGCTCATTTGCTTCTGGATTATTTTGCATCACAAAATGTCCCACAGTTTCATTCACAACATTGTGTGACTCACAACTTTGCTCCTTTCTGTAGCAGTATGATATTTGATCATATGTATACACCACCTTTCACCATTCCACTTCTCCATCAGTGTGTTCTTCAGCCACCTTCATCCATTGGACATCATGATTAATATCCAAAGTCAACAGTTCATCAACACTCTCAATTCTAAGCAATTTAAATGTTCCCAAGAGAAAAATAACCAATAAATCACCCTCACCAAGTAGAAAATCTAAGCCTCCCCTTAATCCTTGTACTCCCTCCCATTATTTCCCCTTGGCATGACTGTGGTATTGTTGATGTTTTCCAGTAAAATATAGACCATAGCATGCAAAATAGTTTTCTCCATATACCCTGAAATTATACTCTTTGTACAAGATTCATAACTTTGAAGTAGTTCATACAAGAAGTCATTTATATTTGTAGTGTTAATCAGTGGGACGCATGGGTCAATAAAACCCTTTTCAATCATGTTTTCCTTCAATATGGCAATATTGCTTATAGGCCTACTAAGGAACTGCCTTAACTTCTATCTATTCCTTACAGTTCATTTCAACCTCATCAGCTAACAGTTCACACATCTCTAGATTGCTTGTATTTCTAGGTCCCCTATTTTCTGTAGTATAAATCTCTGACTTTACCTTTTCCATGTTCATGAAAGTGAAATTATACATATCTATCCTCTTGTGTCGCATTTATTTCACTCAGTATTATGTCCACAGGTTTATCCACCTTGTGATGTGCTTTAGGACATCATTTCATCCTACTGTGCATAATATTCCATCATATTTAAATACCATATTTTGTTAATCCACTCTTCTGTAGATGGGCACTTGAATTGTTTCTATCTTTTGGCAATTGTGAATAATGCTGCTGTGAGCATCAGAGTGTAAATGTCTGTTTTTGTCTCTATTTTCAGCTCTTCTGTCTGTATACTGAGTAGTGATACTGCCAGGTCATACAGAACTCAATATTTAGTTTTCTGAGGAACCACCAGACTGTCTCCCATAGTGGCTGTACATACATTCCCACAAGCAGTGCATGTGTACCAATTTCTCCACATCCTCTCCAGCATCTGTATTTCACTCTTTGTTCAATAGCAGGCATTCTTATATCTGTGCTGTGGTCTCATTGTAGTCTTGATCTTCATTTCCCTTTTAGCTAATGAAAATGAGCATCTCTTCATATGCTTTGGAGCCATCTGTATTTGCCTTTCAGAAAAATCTCTATTCACATCATTAACCCACTTTACAATTGGGTTGTTTGTGCCTTTGTTGTTGAGTTGTGTGACTTATTTATTTATACAGGATATCAAAATTCATCCATTATGTGATTTCCAAGTATTTTCTCGCATTGTGTTGGTTGCATGTTCACCTTTTTAGCAAAGTGTTTTGAGGTACTAAAACATTTGATTTGGAGTCCCATTTATCCATTTGTGTGTGTGTGCGTGCTTTAGGTGTAAAGTTTAGCAAGTGGCCTCTTACTACAAGGTCTTGAAGGTGTTTCCCTACATTTTCTTCTAGGGGTTTTATGGCAACGTTTCTTATATTTAAGTATTTGATCCCCTTTGATTTAATTTTTGTATAGGGTGAAAAGTAAGTGTCTTCTTTCATTCTTTTGATTGTTGATATCCAGTTCTACCATGCTCATTTATTGATAAGAATTCAATTTATGAATTTGGGGACCTTGTCAAAGATCAGTCATCAATAGATTTGGTGGTCTATTTCTGCACTGTCAGTTCAATTTCATTGGTCAATACTTCTATCTTGCTGCCAATACCATGCTGTTTTGACCACTGTGGCTTATTCATAAGCCACGAAGTCAGGAAGTGTTATTCCTCCTACTTCTCATTCTTCTTTTTTAGAATATTTTTTAGCTATTCAGGGTAACTTTCCCTTCCAAATGAATTTGGTAACAGGGTTTTCCAAGTTGACAAAATAGGTTGCTGGAATTTTTGTTGGTACTGTACTGAATTTGCAGATAAATTTTGGTAGAATTTTCATCTTAACTACATCTAACCTTCCTGTCCATGATCAGGGAATGTCTTTCCACTTATTTAGATCTTCTTTGGTATTTTTTTAGGAATGTTATGTAGTTTTCTTCGTACAGGTCCTTTATGTCCATAGTAAATTTCATTCCTAGATACTTGATTTTTTTAGTTGATATTTTGAATGATTTTTTTCCTTAATTGACTCAGTTAGGTCATTGTTTGTGTATAGATACATTACTGACTTTTGAAGCTTTTTTATTGTATAGTATAACGTATGTACAAAACAAAGAAATAAAAAGCAATAGTTATCAAAGCACTCTTCAACAAGTGGCTACAGGAAAGATCCCAGAGCTTGTCATGGCCTACCATATGATCCTCTCATATTCTTCCTTCTAGCTGCTCCAGAATATAGGAGACTAGAGAGCTTAAATATTTTTTGTCATCACAATCTACTTTTTTCCCTTCTTTTTGTGAAAAATAACATATATATAAAAAAACTATAAATTTCAAAGCACAGCGCCACAATTAGGTGTAGAACATATTTCAGACTTTGACATGGGTTACTATTTCACAATTTTAGGTTTTTACTTCTAGCTACTCTAAAATACTGGAGACTAAAAGAAATATCAATTTAATGATTCAGCATTCATATTCATTTGTTAAATTCTATCTTCTATGCAAAACTTCACCATTGCCTTTGATCTTTCCATCCTTCCCTTTAGGGGTGTTTGGGCTATGGAAATTCTAAATTTTTTATATTGGAAGGGTTTGTCACTAATATGGAGTAGTGAGATGGAACTATCTGATGTTCTGGAGAGGCTGGAATAGGTTTCAGGACTTATCTGGACCAGAGACTTATCTAGAGGTTGTAGGTTTCTGGAAAGTTACTCTAGTGCATGGAACACTTGTGGAATCCTATATATGCCCTAGGTATTCTTTTTAGGATTGGCTGGAATGGTCCTGGTTGGGGGTTGCGAAGTTATGATACGTAGCAGTGTCTAACTGAAACTTGCATAAGAGCAGCCTCCAGAGTAGCCTCTTGATTCTATTTGAACTCTCTCTGCCACTCATACTTTAATTATACTTATTTTCCCCCTTTTGGTAAGGATGTAATTGTTGATCCCATGGTGCCAGGTCTGGATTCACCCCTGGGAGTCATCTCCCACACCGCCAGGGAGACTTTCACCCGTGGATATCATGTCCCACGTAGGGGGGAGGGCAATAATTTCACTTGCAGAGTTGGGCTTAGAGAGACTGAGGCCACATCTGAGCAACAAGAGGGTCCTCCAGAAGGAACTCTTGGGCATGCCTATAGGTAGTCCAAGCTTCTCTGCTAACTACATCAGTTTCACAAGAGTAAGCCCCTCATCATCAATGGCATAGCCTATTGATCTGCGTGTCCCTAAAGTTTGACACAATATCAGAGGATTCCCTGATGGTAAAGTTTAATAGTTCCATATTCTTTCTCCCCTGCCTCAGGGGATTCTGCCAATACTTTTTGATTATCTGCTTAATATACTCTAGGACATTTCTAGGCATTACAATAATCTATAACAGTATTAAAGGACCTTTTTCTTATTCTGTTCTCCCTGTGTTTCAGTTGTTCAAATGAGCTACACAGATAGGTTGAATTAGATTATGTACTACAGAAAATTTCAGTTCCAGATCAAATAAACCTTTCTTCCATTGGTCACAAAAAGTGTGTGTGGTTCTAAAATATAGACACTGTCTTCCTAACCCCTGTGCTCTGAATTACTTTAACCCCAACCTGTTCAGCTTCATTCTTATCTCTAAATACCAGGTTATATACATAAAACAACCTTTCAAAATCCAGAAATATTAATCACCACTCTGGACTTAATATGTCTGCTCTAAAAGTTTACAATCTAAGCCCCTGTTTTCTAATAAGCATTTTCTAAAGGTGACCATACCACCATACCATTGTTTTTCTTTGTTTCTGACTTATTTTGTCTCACCAAATGTCCCACATGTTCATTCACGTCCTTGTGCACCTCAGGACTTTGTTCCTTTTTGTAACAGCACAACCTTCATTCATAAGTATACACCATCGTTGGGAATCTACTTCTCCCTCAGTTCATCCTTCAGTCATCTGCATTCATTGGGCATTATGTAGAGGGCCCAAAGTCCACAGTCCATAAACGTTCTCAATTTTAGATAATCTCATTGTTTCCAAGAACAATACGGCAGTTGTGCTATGATCATACATGTGCAAATACCTGTTTGTGTCATTGCCTTCAGCTCTTCTGGTTATATACCAGTAGTGCTTCTGCTGGGTCATAGGGCAACTCGAAATTTAATTTCCTAAGGAACTGCCAAGCAGTCTTCCATAGTGGCTGCACCATTATACATTCTCATCAGCAGTGCATAATTGTCCCAGTTTCTCCACATCCTCTCCAGCATTTATACTTTCCTGTTTGTTTAACAGCAGCCATTCTTATAGGTGCGAGGTGGTATGTCTTTGTTTTCTTGATCTGCATTTCCCTTATAGCCAATGAAAATTAACATCTCTTCATGTGCTCTTGAGTTGTCTGTATTTGCTTTCCAGAAAAATGCCTATTCATGTCTTTAGCCATTATATAATTGAGTTCTTTGTTCTTTTGTTGCTGAGTTGCATGATTTCTTTGTATATACAGGAAATCAAACATTTGTCCGATATGTAATTTTCAAATATTTTCTCCCATTGAGTTGGCTGCCTCTTCACCTTTCTGATAACATTTTTGGAGGTGTAGAAGCAATTGACTTTCAGGAGTTCATATTTATCTATTTTTTCTTTTGTTGTTTGTGCTTTTGGTGTAAAGTTTGGGAAGCTATCTTCTATTACTAGGTCTTGAAGAAGTTTCCCTACATTTTCTTCTAGAAGCTTTATGGTGTTAGTTCTTATATTTAGGTGTTTGATCCACTTTCAGTTAATTTTTGTGTAGGGTGTGAGATAGGGGTCCTCTTTCATTCTTTTAGCTATTTACATCCAGTTCTTCTATGCCCAATTATTGAAAATACTAGTTTGTCCCAGTGCAGAGGATTTGGGGGGTCTTGTCAAAAATCAGTTGACCATAGATTTGGTGGTCTATTTCTGCAGTCTTGATTCAATTCCACTAGTCAATGCTTCTATCTTTGTGCCAGTGCCATACTGTTTTGATGACTGTGGCTTTAGAATAGATTTCAAAGTTGGGGGTGTTAATCCTCCCACTTTACTCTTCTTTTTCAGGATGCTATTAGCTATTTGGGGGTTCTTTCCCTTCCAGATGTATTTGGGAATCAGCATTTCCAAGTCTTCAAAATAGGTTGTTGGAGTTTTGATTGGTACTGTGTTGAATCTGTAAATCAATTTAGGGAGAATTGACATCAACTATATTTGGACTTCCTATCAATGAGCAGAGAATATCTTTCAACCTATTTAGATCTCCTTTGATTTCTTTCAGCAATGTTATGTAGTTTTCTGTCTGCAAGTCCTTTATGTCCTTAGTTAAGTGTTATTCCTAAGTGCTTGATTCTCTTAGTTGTCATTTTGAATGGAATTTTTTCCTTAACTGTCTCCTCAGCTAGGTCATTGCTTGTGTATAGAAATTATTACTGATTTTTGTACATCAATTTTATATCCCGCCATCTTGCTGAATTTTCTTATTAGCTCAAGTTAACTTTGCTATAGATTTCTTAGGATTTTCCAAGTATAGAATCATGTCATATGCAAATATTGTGAATTTTATCTCTTCCTTTCCAATTTTGATGTCTTTTATTCCTTTGTCCTGCCTGATTGCTCTAGCTAGAATTTTAGCATAGTATTGTACAATAGGAGTGACCTATTGGGCATCCTTGCCTTGTTCCTGATCTTAGGGGGAAAGCTTTCAGTCTTTCTCCAATGAGTACGATGTTGGCTCTCAGTTTTTCATATATTCCTTTTATCATATTGTGGTAGTTACCTTTGGTCCCTGTTTTTTGGAGTGCTTCATCAGAAAAGGATACTGAATTTTGTGGATTGCTTTTTCAGCATTAATTGAGATGATCATGTGACTTTTACCTTTCAATTTGCTTATGTACTGCATTCTATTAATTGATTTTCTTGCGTTGAATCATCCTTGCATTACTGGTATAAACCCCACTTGGTCGTGCTGTATAATTCTTTTAATGTGTTGTTGGATTCAATTGGCTAATATTTTCTTGAAAATTTTTGCATCTATGTTCATTAGGGAGATTGACCTGTAGTTTGCCTTTCTTATAGCATCTTTACCCGGTTTTGGTATTAAAATGAAATCAGCTTCATAAAATGAATTAGGTAGAATTCCTTTTACCTCAATTTTTTGTAAAAATTTGAGAAGGATTGGTGTTAGTTCTTTATGGTATGTTTGATAAAATTCCCCTGTAAAGTTATCTGGCCCTGGGCTTTTCTTTGTAGGAAGATTTTTGATAACTGATTGACTCTCTTTACTTGTGATTGGTTTCTTGAGATCTTCTATTTCTTCCTCAGTCAATGTAGCTTGTTTGTGTTTTTCCAGGAATCTGTCCATTTAATCTAAGTTGTCTAGCTTGGTGGCATGTAGTTGTTCACAGTTTCCTCTTATGATTTCTTTTACTTTTTCAGAGTCTGTGGTTACACACCACTGGTAATTTCTGATTTTGTTTATTTGCATCTTCTCTTTTTTTCTTTGTCAGTCTTGCTAGTGACCCATCAATTGTATTGATCTTCTCAAAGAACCAACTTTTGGTTTTATTGATTCTTTCTATCATTCTTTTTTCTCCCATTCATTTTTCTCTGGTTTAATCTTTGTTATTTCTCTTCTATTTGCTTTGGTGTTAGTTTGCTGTTCTTTCTCAAGTTCCTCCAGGTGAGCAGTTAAGTCCTCGATTTTTGCTCTTTCTTGTTTTTTTTTAATATAGACATTAAGGGCAATAAATTTCCCTCTCAGCCCAGCCTTTGCAGCATCCCATACATTCTGATAAGTTGTATTCTCATTTTTATCCATCTCCAGATAGCTACTGACTTCTCTACCATTTTTTTCTTTGACCCACTGGTTGTTTAAGAGTGTGTTAATTAATCTCCATATATTTGTGAATGTTCTTGTTTGCTGGTTATTAAATACAGCTTCATACCATTGTGATCAGAGAAAGTGTTTTGAATAATTTCAATGTTTTTAAATTTGAAAAGACCTGTGTTTCCCTCAGCATATGATCTATCCTGGAGAATGTTCCCTGAACACTAGAGAAGAATGTATATCCTTGTGTTTAGGGGTGCAACGACTTATATATGTCTACTAGATCTAATTCATTTATCAAGTTATTTAGCTTCCTCATTTCCTTGTTGATTTTCTGTCTAGTTGTTCTATCTATAGAGGAGAGTGGTGTATTGAAGTCTCCTACTATTATTGTTGAAGCATCTATCACTCTCCTCAGTTTTGCCAATGTCTGTCTCATGTACTTTGGAGCTTCTTGATTGGGAGCATAAACATTTGTAATTATTATATCTTCTTGGTCAATTGCCCCTTTTATTACTATAGTGTCCTTCTTTGTCTCTTATGATGTTTTTACATTTAAAGTCTATTTTGTCCAGTATTAGTTTAACTACTCCTGGTTTCCTTTGGTTACAACTTGCATGGAAATTTTTTCCCATCATTTCACTTTCAATCTATTTGTATTTTTGTGTCTAAGATGAGTCTCTTGTAAGCAAAATATAGCTGGATTATGCTTCTTAATCCATTCTGCCAATCTGTACCTTTTTTTTTTTAATTTGCATATGGGCAGGAGGCACCAGGGATCGAACTCCAGACCTCCAGCACGGCAGGTCGGAGCTCTGCCTGCTGAGCCACGGCAGCTGCCCCAATCTGTACCTTTTAATTGGTTAGTTTAGTCCATTAACAGTCAAAGTTATTACTGAAAAGGCATTTCTTGATTCCATCATCTTATCTTTTTTATTTTATTTGTCAGATCTATATATTCCTTTCCCTCTTTTTCTTTGTATCCTTTAAATTACTCTTACTGGTACTCTTCAATTCTGTGCCCTCCTCCAGACCTCCCTGTCCTGTCTCTTTTTTTTTTTTCAGCTGGCAGAACTCCTTGTAGTATTTCTTGGAGGGCCAGTCTCTTGTTGACAAATTCTTCTAGGATTTGTCTGTGAAAACTTCAATCTCTCCCTCAGGTTTGAAGGACAATTTGGCTGGGTACAACCCTCTTGGTTGGAAGTCTTTCTCTTTCAAGGTCTTAAATATATCATACCACTGTCTTCTTGCATCCACAGTGCTATTTGAGTAGTTTGAACTCAGTCTTGTGTGGTTTCCTTTGTTTGTTGTAGATTGTTTTTCTCTTGCCACTTTCAGAATATTCTGCTACTCTTCAAGATTTGACAGAGTGATTGGTATATGTCTTGGGGAAGGCCTACTAAGATTTATTCTATTTGGTGTCCATTGGGATTCTCTGATTACATATTTATGTCTTTTATAAGGATTGGGGAGTTTTCTTCCATTATATCCTCAATTAATCTTCCTAGTCCTTTACTCTACCTTCTGCTTCTGGGACTCTGATGATTCTTATATTTGTGTTTGTTTTGTCCATTATTTCCCTGAGATTCAGTTCATAATTTTCCATCTTTTTTTGCCATTTGCCTTTTTGTGTGTTCAAAATTAGTTGTCCTGACGTCGAGTTCTGTTAATTCTTTGTTTTGTCTCTTCAAATCTGGTGATGTGTTTCTCTTGAATATTTTTGATTTGGTCTACAGCATCTTTAATCTCTGTGATATCTGCTGTTTTATTATTTTTCTTTCAAATTTTTCCTTATGCTCTTTTGTTTCTTGATCTCCTTTATTTCATTAGACCACCCATTGATTTTATTTAGTGGGGTTATCTGAACATCTTTCATTAGTTTTTCCGAAGTCTGTGTCTCCTCTCATGTTTTTATTTCATCAGTAGTTTGCATTATATCTATCTGCATCTTCATATGCTTTGTGATTTTTTTATTGCCTTTGAGGCATGTAATTTTCTTGATAAGGTTAACTTGGAAGTTGATTTCCTTCAGGTATCTAAATTTTTGTATTCATGGGATGAGTATGGCACACAATGCAGCCATTGGGTACAGTGGTGCAATAGTGGGTTGTGGTGAATGTATAGGTATGGGTTGGGGGCACTACACTGGTGCTCTGGAGCATGGGCTCTAGGGTGCAGGGCTGTGGGGGACAATGCAGCAGCCATGATGGTGGGGTGCAGCTTGAACAGTCCTTGGAGCACAGGAAGAGGGTGCCACATGGGAGCCACTTAGGCAGGGTGCTGTTGAAGGCAGATGATGGGCAGCTGTGCAGATGTACAGAGGCTGGAGCACCAGCAGGTGGTGGGTGTGCACATGAAGTGTAGAGATCAATCGTATCAGGGTGTCTGGGTCAGGGAATAGAAGTTGGGGCACATGGTCTGTGGGGTGCAGGTTCATGCTTGCACTGGGACAGGGGGTCCTGGGAGATTGAGATGTGGATGCATGTATGCACAGCATCAAGACACAGGTCACAGGGATGTGGGGCATGGTTTGGGTGGTGGGGTCTATGTGTGTGTGATGTGAAGTGTGTGGGGATCTGACACAGGTGTGCAAATGTAGGGTTGGTGGGTCATTGGTGTACACATACATGGGGCATGAGAGGGTGCTGGAGAAGGCGTGTGCACTTGTGTAGGTCAGGGGCTGTTGAGCATGGATGTGCATGTGAACACCTGCTGGTTGGATGCCAAGGTGTTTGTGCTGGGGGGCAGGGCAAGTGTATGTGTGTCTGTAAGACAGGGGACATGGGGTGAATGGGTCAAATGGTTGGGGGACAGATACTTATGTGCCAGGGTGGGAAGGATGTGTTTGGACCTCAGGGGCTAGGGCCCTGATGTGCATATGTGCAAAGTTCAGGGCTTTGTGGTGGGTTGTGCCCCTGTGTTGGTTGGGCCTAAGTGTGGTCTGGATGCACGGGTGAGTGCTTATGAACAGCTGTGAGGGTGGGGCAGGTGTACACACTTTCATGAGGGGTGATGGGGACCGGGCACAATGTTTGAGGGATCAGGGCAAGGATGTGTCAGTGCCAGGGCAGGCAGCATGCATGTGTGCACATGCATGGGTCTGTGTGGGTGGGACGCTGGTGTGTACATGCACTGAGCTCTGGTGTGAGTGGGCTGGGATTATGCAACTGTGTCAGCTGGGAGTGGTTGTGGCATGGATGAGTGGGTAAGCACCTGCAGGGAAGGGGAGATAGGGGCAAGGGCCTGGGCGTGGGTGCATGGGTTCTGAGGGTCAGGGTGAGAGTGTGCACTTGTGCAGGAGTGTTGGCCAAGGTTGAGGTGAGGGTGGTGTGTGGCTGTGCAGGTGTGGATTTTGGGGGTGAGGGTACTTGGAATGCCAGTGGGGCTTGGGTGTATGGGTCATAGTGGTGGGGGGGTGCGAGGTTGGGTTCAAGTGTGTGGGGTGCTGGATTAATTGGTTGCAGGCAGAAAGGTGGTATGCATGGGTTCACTGTGTTCAAGGCACCCAGTTTGGCGTATTTTCTAGTTCCCATCTCCCTGTCCATGCACTCCTCAGGGCTTGCTCCAAGCCTGTTTGTAAAGGGGTGCATTAGGCTGTTTGCACTAGTGCATGGTCTTCAGTTCTCTGTGTGTCAATTCCTCAGCTTTTGCAACCAGAGCCTCACTATGTATGTAGAAGACCTTCTCTGGTCACTTATACCCTTGAATCACTTTGACAGTCATTTTTCTGTCACTTCTCTAACTTTTAGTTTGAGCATGGGTGAACTCAATTTATCTTATTCTTCTCTCTTCCCTTATATGTTTTGTTTGGGGGAGGCGGCGCATGGTCTGAGAATTGAATCCGGGTCTCTCCCAAGGAAAGCCTTCATATGTTACCTTTTTCTTCATACTTTTTTATACGTTGTGTTTTCATTTTCATTTGTCTTTAGATATTCACTGAGTTCTCTTGTAATTTCTTCCATGACCCGTTGGTTGTTTAGATGTGTTCTTTCCCTCCATATATTTATGAATGATCCAGCCCATTGCCTTTTATTTATTTCCAGCTTCATACCATTAGGATTCAAAATAAGTGTTTTGTATAATTTCAATCTTCTCAGATTTTTTGAGATCTGATTTGTGACCCAACATCCATCTTGGAGAATGATGCATGATCATCTGAGAAGAATATATATCCTGCTGTTGTGAAATGCAAAGTTCTGTCAAAATCTGTTAAGTATTTTTCATTTTTCATGTTATTCAAGGTCTCTGTTTCCTTACTGATCCTCAATTTAGATGTTACATCCATTGATGAGAGTGAGATATTGAATTATCCAACTATTATTATAGAAATGGACTATTACTCCCTTCAGTTTTGCCACTGTTTGCCTCATATATTTTAGGGCACTCTGACTACTAAATATTTATGATTACTACATCTCCTATAAGAATTGTCACTTTTATTAGTATGTAAACTCCTTCTTTGTCTCATTTAACTGTTTTACATTTAAAGTCTAATGTATCTGATATAAGTATAGCTACCCCCACTCATTTCTGGTTGCTGTATGTGTGGAATATCTCTTCCCAAACTTTCATTTTCAACATATTTTTGTCTTTGGGTCTAAAGTGACTGTACTGCAGGCAACATATAGATGGAGCCTTTTTTTTTCTGCCCATTCTGTCATTCTATGTCTTTTGATTGGGGAGTTTAATCCCATTAATATACATTCCTATTAATGTAAAGGCAGTACTTTCTTCACTATTTTGTCTTTTGGATTTTATGTGCCATGTCTTATTTTTTCTCTCTTTTTACCTTTTCAGTTCCCCTTCATGATAATCTTCATTTATACAGTCTCTTCTAAACCTATCTATTTTAGTTCATGAGATGCTAGAATGCAATAAACCAAACACAGAATAACTTTTTAAAAGGGAATTTATTAAGTTGCAAGTTTCATTTCTAAGGCCAAGAAAAGGTCCAAATTAAGGCAAGGCTATAAAAATGTCCAAATTAAAACATCCAGGGAAGCATCCCTTGGTTCAAGAAGGCTGATGATGTTCAGGGTTTCTCTCTCAGTTGAAAGGCACGTAACAACATCTGCTAGCTTGCTCTCCAGGCTTCTTCAACAGCTTCCCCAGGGGAATTTTCTTTCTTCATTTCCAATGGTCTCTGGTTGTGTGGGCTTTGTTGGCTCTGTTGGTTCTGTTGGCTCTGTTAGTTCTGATGGTTCTAAAGCTTTTTCAAAAATGATTCCCTCTTAAATGCCTCCAGTAGGCAACCACTCCTTGAATGGGTGGAGATGCATCTTCATGGAAACCATCTAATCAAAGTTTACCATTCACAATTAGATGGGTCACATCTCCATGGAAATAATAAAAAAAGATCCCTCCTATCAATATTGAATGAGGATAAAAGAACTTGGCTTTTCTGGGGTATACCACAGATTCAAACAAGCAAATTTCACCCTTTGGATCCCCAAAAACATGTTCTTTCCAAATGCAAAATACATTCATTCCATAAACATAACAGAAAACCTTATACTATTTCAGTACAATACAAAGTCAGAAACAGTACAAAATCCCATCAAAGTCAGCTAAAGGCATGGTCTGTCCGAAGGCAAAATTCTTCTCTGACTGTGGACCTGAAAAAGTCTAAACAAATTATCTGCTGCCAATATACAAAGGAAGACAGTGACAGGATGCATGTTTCCATTTCCATAGGGAGAAAATGGAAGGAACACAGGGATCACTTCACCCAAACAATTATGGAAAGCTGTGGGCAAACTCCATGAGATTTCAAAGTCTGAGAGCCATATATCCTTTAGACTTTTAGAAAGCACCCTTTCCAGGGGTCTAATGCAGTAAGGCCATCTCTCTCCCAATGCAACCTTGTGGGACATTGAGGAGACCACTTTTTTCTTGACTCCATCCTCTCCAAGCATCAGGGCCACACCTGGGCCCTCTGCCACCTCTGAGGCACATTCTCAACCCCTCAGGAGCAATGTGGTAGCAACCAGGATCTCCACCAATCCCTAAGGAATGTGCTCCAGCCTCTCCAAGGCCTGGTACCCAACTCTTCCATAATAGCAGCAAGATGGAAGGCCCACCCTCTGCCTTCAGGGCAAACTCACCCTCTCCATGTGCATGGGTGAGTCCACTCTGCTGGACTGAGATTTCTTAGCTTCAGACCCTAGCTTCCATGATTCTGCCTTTGAAGTTATTTTTTCTTTAATTTGTACTTTTTTCTGTACCTTTTAGTTTAGACTGGAAGTGTTTCCTTTTATACAGATTCCTGCAACACTCTTGTCAGTTTTCTATGCAGTATGCTGGAATCAAAATCTTTCCTGGATAACTCCATCTCCAATCCTGGCTTTTCCGAAATGGCTGACAGGTACCACATTTCATTAAATCCTCACATGAGGCACTGTTCTCTGTGGTCTCCCTTTCTGGAAACCCAGAATTTTCTAGACAATCAATTTCTGGTTTCTTTGTATCCAAGTGTTCAGTTCTCAACTTATCTCATTCCTGTCATATGTCACTATAAGCTACAAGGAGAAACCAGGCTGAACTTTCCATATTAATTTGGAAACTTATTCTGCTAAATATCTAAGTTCATGGCTTTTAAAATCTTCCTTCCCTCCAAACCCAGTCAATTTTATCAGATTCTTTGCCACTTTAAAACAAAAATCACCTTCCTTCCAGTTTGCAATGCCACATTCTTCATTTCTGTCTAAAGCCTCATCAGAGGTATCTCTAGAGTCCACATTTCTACCAACAGTCTGTTCAAAGCATGCTAAGTATTTTCTACCAATCTCCTCAAACTCTTCCAGAATATTCCCTTTATCCATTATAAAAGAAATTCCAACATGTTTGGTATTTTAAAAACATATTACCCTACTTCTCTGGTACCGAAATCTATTTTAGTTTCTAAGCTGCCAGAATGCAATATACCAGAAACAAAACAGCTTTTTAAAAGGGAATTTATTAAGTTTCAAGTTCCTTATAGCATGTATAAAAATAAACTCCAGGTGGGTTAATGATCTAATTGTGAAAAATAAAAATATTGGATGGAAATAACAAGAGAGGTGAGGGGGGCCTTCTTAAATGAGATAGAAAGTACAGGAACTGTTTAGGAAAATATTGATAAATTTGGCAATATATAAGTGAAAAAAATTTGAGTTAAAAGCTAATATAGATGGTGAGAAAATATTCATAATACATCATAGAGAAAGGGCTTAATCATCTGTATTAGGAAAAATGTTACATAAACTCATTAGAAAAAGACACATAATTCAGTGCAAAAATATCAAAGATCTGATAAGGCAGTTCACTGATTTCAGATGAGTAATAAACATAAAAAATAAAAAACACAATCTCATTTGTAATCAGGTTATATAAATGGAAACAAAATGCCATTTTTACCTGTCAGATTTGGTAAAAATGGAAGCATACACCCACCCAGTGCTGGTAACGGAAATAAATACTCTTGTATCCTGTTGGTGGGTCTCCCTCATTTTGGAGGCACAGTTTCAGTGGATATAAAACTCTTGTCTGGAAGTTTTTCCCTTTCAGTATCAAAACCATATCATAGCACTCCCTTTTCACCTCTGTGATTCCTGCTGAGAAATCTGCTCTTAGTCTTATCAAGCTTCCTTTGTATGCTATGGTTTGCCCTTCTCTTACTGCTCTCAGAATGATCTCTTAGTCTTTGACATTTGACAATTTCATTAGAAAGTGTCTTAGCATAGTTCTTCTTAGCAAGTGTCTTAACATAGTTGGGGAATGTTGAAATTCCTGGACCTGTAATTTTCTGTCTTTCATAAGGTTTGGTAATTTTTTTGGCAATGATTTCCCTAATTATTCTTTCTGCCCCCTTTCACTTCACTTCTCCTTCTGGAAATCCCATAATACATAAATTCATGTGCTTCATATTATCATTCAATTCCCTTAGACCCTGCTCAAAATTTTTCCATTCTTTTCCCTGTCTGTTCTTTTGCATTTAAGATTTCATATATCTTGTCCTCCCACTAACTCTTTCTTCTGCTTCTTCAAATCTTCTGTTCTGTGTCTGTTGTATTTTTAAATCTTTTCCATTTTGCCTTTCATTCCCATAAGTTCTGTTATTATTTTTTGCAAGTTTCTGGTTTCTTCTTTATGATCTTCCAGTGTCTTCTTTATATCCTTCATCTATTTTGCTGCATTTTTCTTCAATTCCTTGAATGGACTTAGAAGGTTTTTTTTTTTAATAGCCTTAATTTGTTGTTTCAACTTCTGCTTCTCATCTGAAGTTTCAGTTTCTTCCTTTCACTGGGCCATATCTTTGTGCTTTCTAGTGTGTCTCATGATTTTTTTGTGGTTTCTAGTTATCTGTTTTTATTTATTAGTTTACTCTAGAGGTCATTTTCTCTCTTTTACCTAGGGTTTTCTCCCTGATTGGCTTTGTGCTCTAACTGCTCTTTGATATTTGTTTCAATTTATTTTAAACCACTATCATAGCTTCTGTTTAACTGATCAGAATTTTTTCAGCTCTTAGCTTTCTGATTCTTTACTTGCATATATGCAATGATTTTTTAGATTGCCTTTCTTTGTGCAGTTGTTTCACCCCAATGAAAAGACTTTCTCTTTCCTGTTCCTCCTCAGGGAATGCTTATCTGCCATTTTGTTTGTTTGTTTTGTGTCATTTTAGCCTCTATATGTTTTTAACACTTGTTTCATTACCTCTAATAACTTTTACCACGAGGGCTGATTCTGGGAGGAATGTCCCTCCAGAGATGATCTAGTCCAGTTAGTTTTTCCTAGACAAGACAGCCCTTTACTCATGAAGGTGGTGGAGCTCAGTATCAGATTTTCCCTGGGGATGAGAACAGCAGTGAGCTAGTCTTTTCCTGTGAAACATATTGATTCGGTGCTTTTCCTGTCCAGTCTACAGAGAGTGCTCTTAATCTCACAGATTCCCACAAGCCTAAGTTGGCACTGTGCCTTTAAATCTGAGGTATTCCTCCTGCTGCCATGAATGTGGCTGAGACAGAGGCTAAAGGAGAAATCTATTTGAAACTACTGTTGATTCCAGTCCTGGGGTTCTGAGTTCTCTAAATGACAGCTGCCACCTGTGCTTAGTCTTGCCCCCCTTTCCTCAGGGAGGAGCCACTCTTCAGCTCCTTATTACTTGCAGGCTAGAAGTTTACAGTGACTCACAAACAGTTCCACTTCTGTCCCTAGTAGATGGTATTTTAGACAGAGGCTTGTTTCTGCTTTCTGTACATTGAAACTGACTATGATATCCAAGCCACTGGGATCTAAATTATCCGAATGTCAGCCACCAATTTTGCTGGACCATGACACCTCTAATTTCTTGGAGAAGATCATTCCATTTGGAAACTTTCTCCATCATCTAATTAGCTATCCTGTCTCTCAGTAAACCCTACTTCCATCCCTGCCTGGGGCAGGGATGTAAACAGAGAATGCAGGCTGTGTTCTTTAATGGACTGCTTATAGAAAGGTAGCTGTTCTCAGAGGTGGACCCCAGTGCCTTGGGTTCACCGATCAAAGTGGGAGGTGGAATCCAGCTCTCTGTGTGCCTTTTCCTGGGGCAAATCCTTTTTCCAGCCCTCTAATCTCAGTCAACTCCAGGAGCCTATGTTTGTTCCATCAAATCTGTTTCCTCCCTGCTCAGTTTCTTTCTTGATTGCATTGTAAATTTATTTGTGCTCAGAGATGGTATTCAGCAGTCTGAATACATTAATCAAATCCACAATTGGTGCCTGGCTGTGTTTCTCTTCCTTGCTACTAAGAGAAAGTGCTTCTGTTTCCCATCCGACTCCCAGTCAGCCTGCTGTGCCAGTGGGGGAGGACCACCAGCCTCCACAGCATGGATGGATTTACTTAAAGCTATTCACTGCAATTTATCAGCCCTACTCTTCTGCTCATTCCTGGCTGCTCTATGACTGTGTTTCTGGACTCTGAAGTTCCCCAAAGAGTTGTTTCCAACAGTTCCTGCATATTTACTAGCTGCCCTGCTGAATGAGCTAAACCTTACAACTCCCTATGCCACCATCTTTCTTTTCTGTCCCATAAGTTTTGATATGTTGTATTCTCATTTTCATTTCTCTTGAGATATTTTATTTCTCTTGCAGTTTATCCTTTGACTCACTGATTGTTTAAGAATGTGTTGTTTGACCTCCATATATTTTTAAATTTTCCAGTTCTCCACCTGTTATTGATTTCTAGCTTCATTCCATTGGGTCAAATGAAGTGCTTTGCATAATTTCAAACTTTATAAATTTATTGAGACTTGTTTTATGACTCAATATGTGATCTACACACTTGAGAAGTATATATACCCTGCAGTTTTGGGGTCCAGTTTTCTTTATATGTCTCTTAGGTCTAGTTCATTTATTATATTACTCAAGTTTTCTGTTTTCTTATTGATCCTCTGTGTATATGTTCCATGTATTGGTTAGGGTGATGTACTCTAATATCCAATTATTATTGTAGAAACATCTATTTCTCTTCTCTGGTCTGTCAGTGTTTGCCTCATATTTGGGGGCATGCTGATTAGTTGGATATATATTTATGATTTTATTTCTTCTTGGTGGATTCTTCTTTTCATTACAAATAGTGACCTTTGTCTTTTATAACAGTTTTTCATTTAAAGTCTATTTTTTTTCAAAATTAGAATAACTACCCATGATCTTTTTTGGTTACTATTTTGTGCAAAATCTTTTTCCAACCTTTCACATTCAACTTGTTTGTGTCATCAGGTCTAAGTTGGGTCTCTGGTAGACAACATATATGGATCATATGTTTTATCCACTCAACATATATGTGTCTCCTGATTGGGGAGTTTAATCCATCACATTCAAATGTATTACTCTGATAGCTGTACTTCCTTCAACAATTTTATACTTTGGCTTTTATATATCATATCTTGTTTTTGTCTCTTTTTTTATCCTTTTAGTTCCTCTTACTGATATTCTTCATTCTACACTCTCCACCAAGTCTCTGTCACCTGCCTTTTCATTACACCTTCAGATTTCCCTTTAGTGTTTCTTGTAAGACAGCTCTCTTGTTAACCAACTGTTTTGATTTTCTAAATCTGCCAGAATGTAATATACATACAGAATGGCTTTTAAGAAGGGAATTTAGGGTAGGCAATGGTAACTCGGTGGCAGAATTCTCACCTGCCATGCTTGAGACCTGGGTTCAATTCCCAGAGCCTGCCCATGCCAAACAAAAATGAAGGGAATTTATTAAGTTACATGTTTACAGTTCTAAGGCCATAGAGATGTCCAAACTAAAGCATCAAGAGAAAGATACCTTAACTCCAAAGAAAGGGCCAATAATGTCAGAGTTTCTCTCTCAGATAGGAAGGCACATGGCAACATCTGCTGGCTTTGTCTTCTCCTTTCATAAGGCTTTCATGGGGGCATTTTCCTTCTGCATCTCCAAAGGTCTCTGGCTGTGTGGCTTCTGTTGGCTCTTTCCAAAATGTTTCCCTCTTAAAGGACTCCAGTAAGCAACCCCACCTTGAATGGGTGGAGACATATCTGCATGGAAACCATCTAATCAAATATTACCAGCCACAACTAGGTGGGTCTCATATCCATGGAAACAATAAAAAAGATCTCACCTGGCAATATTGGGTGAAGATTAAAGAACTTGGCTTTGTCTGAAAACTGAACTACCAGTGGAACCAGAGCTCACAAAAGTCACCCAGGAACTGCATGCTAAACCTAAACAGGGTGACTGACTGCCAAAACAAATGATTTAAATAAGACTTAAAGTCTCTGAACACAATAGACAAAATGTCCAGAATGCAATTAGAGATCATCTGTCAAACCAAGAACCAAAAAAATCACAACTTGAATGGAAAAAAAGACAAACAACTGGTGCCAACACTGAAATGAATTGCATGTTGGAATTCCCTTACAAGACAGTTTCAAACTAGTGCACCAACTCTCTCAGTTCCTATGTATCTGTGAATATTTTAAACTCTCCCTCATTTTTTGCTTTAAAAATGCAACATATTTATTTGTAATTACCAAAATGTGGAGACAAACTAATGACCATTATTAGAGAGATAGTTCAAAATATTATAGCTTATTCACACTCCAGAATAGTATGCAGACCTTAAAAGTCATGAGGTACCAATGTTAAAGAATGATTGTTATTGAGTTTAGAATTTTAAAAGGCAAGTTGCAGAGCAGTATGTTTTTGTTATAGTTTTTTTGTTAAAATCTAGACATAAGCAACTGTACTAAAATACATACATTTACATGTACATATTTACACACAGAGAGATATATAAGGCTGAAAGAATACATATATTTATGGTTACAACAAAAAAATTCTGAAAGAATACATGCAACATTACCCCCTAGAAAGTGATAGAAAGGGAAGGCAGTAAGAATGGATGTTTTTCTTTTTTTGATTCCTTTTATTATATTATATTTTAGAACAGAATTTAAAATAGTATTTTTTTCTAATAAAGTACATATTATTTGGTCACTTTAGAAGAGATTTAAATCAGAGAATACATAAAAAATAAAAGGTAAAACTGGGAAAAATAACTAATCAGAAAAAATTAAAGAGTTAGTGTTTTATCATGTATAAAGAGCTCTTACATTATGAAACTCTAATAGAAAACAGTCAACTATAGAAGTCAAGATATGTCCAAGAAAACACAAGATTTCTTTTCACTGTGATCAGAGAAATTAAAAATAAAACCAGAAAATATCAATTTTTGCCCATTTTAAAGTTTTCTTTGCACATGTATATTTATGTATCCTCAGAGAAATGTCTCATCATGCCTTTTGCCCATTTTCTAATTTTTTATTTTTTACTTTTTTTTTACTGTTGAGTTTTGGGATTTCTTTATATACTCTTGATCTTAGTCTTTTGTTGGATACATGATTTGCCAATATTTTCTCCTAGTCCATAGCTTGTCTTTCAGAGAAGATTCATTTTTTAATTTTGTTGAAGTCCAATTTATCAATTTTATGACTATTGGATTTTTCTTTTTACTTTATAATTACATCTTTTAAAAAATAACCTCCTTTTATTTGCTGAGATTCTCTTTCTCATTTCTGTGGAGAAAATTTGTAATTAATTATTGGAGCATCTTTACAACAGCTGCTTTAAAGCCCTTGTAGAGGAATTCCAACTTGGAATTCATCTCAGTGTTGACAACAGTTATTTGTCTTTTTTTCCATTCAAGTTGTGGTTTTTTTTGGTTCTTGGTTTGACAGATGATCTTTAATTGTATTCTGGACATTTTGTCTATTGTGTTAAGAGATTCTAAGTCTTATTTAAATCTTTTGTTTTGGCAGTCAGTCACCCTGTTTAGGTTTAGCATGCAATTCCTAGATGACTTTTGTGAGCTCTGGTTCCATTGGCAGTTCAGTTTTCAGAGCCTTCTTTGTGCTGTTTTGTTCTGCTTGTTCTATTTGGTACCACTAGGGCCAATTGGAACTGATGGTGCTGCCCGTGGAGGTGGAAGGCATTTACTTCCCCAAGCTGGCCCCTAGGAGTCTCTTTGTGAGGAAGGGAGGTCCAAGAACCCCTGGGAGGAGAAGACTGTTTACAGTGATGGAATCTGCCTGGGGGTTCTCCCTCTACCCCAGATACCTCTCAGCTGTCTGTGAATCTTGGTAGAGTGTGGAGTTTTAGGCCCTTGGGGACAAAGAGATTTCCCAGGCCACTTGTGGCTGGATCTCTCCGTTTATCAGAAGAAGAAAGTGGAATCTCAGTTTCAGTGGGGAAAGAGAGAGCGTCCTCTGGCCACTCATTCTCAACAAATCTCCCAATGGGGCCCCCATGCCAATAGCACTGAGGTTCATGGTGTTAGTAGAGGGAAAACTGTTCAATACTGTGGAGAAATGAGTCTACCTGGCCACCTTCTATGGCTAGGCTGGGGGTTGGGATACACTGGGCCTGGGTCACCTCCTTCTGTTGGGTGATATGATAAAAGATGCTGTGTTGCTGTGTTGTTCGGGGGCACAAACCAGCTTCACTTCCTACTAACTCATAGAGTTCTGTCTTGGTTGGCACTTGCAAGTTCAGTGTTGGTAGCTGTACTTAGCAGGAAAGAGCTGGGAACAATGGGCATTTGCCATGTTACCAGACCAGAAGCCCCAAGAGATTTTTTTTTATTTCATGATTACACTTCAATGCTGCTATAATTTCATTGAAAAAAGAAATTTTAAATCCTTTGGTCTTACCTGGATCCACATCAGAAGAGCAAGGTAAAAACAGGACTTTCACAGAACTAAAAGCCTTGCTGCTGGCTTCCTGGCTGGGTTTCTGCAGCAAATAATCTCTTCTGTCATCAGTTGATGGCAGGGCCAAAGGACTGCTCTCTTCTCACTGTATGTCTGGAGTGGCTGCTGGGGCTGCCATCCTCTGACCTGCAAAGGTGGCAGTCCAGAACCAAGAAGGGTTTTGTTTCTCTCTCATTTATGAAGTTCAGTTTTTATGGATAAAGAATTCTTGACTGGCATTTTTTTTTCTCATTCAGTACCTTAAATATATTATAACATTCCCTTCTTGCATTTGTGGTTTCTGATGAGAAATCAGCACTTCATGATATTACACTTCCCTTGTATGTGACAGATTCCTTTTCTCATTTCACTTTCAAGATTCTCCTTATCTTTGGCATTTGACATTCTTATTAGTGTGTTTCTTAGAGTAGGTTTATTGGGGTTCTTTTGTTTGTATTTTGCTGTACTTCTTTGACATATATATTTATGTCTTTTGTAAAAGTTGAGAAATTTCCAGTCATTATTTCTTCAAATATTCTTTCTTTTTTCCCTTCTCTTCTTCTGGGACAAACATGGTATGTACGCTTCCATGTTTCATGCTGTCATTCAAATTCCTGATACTCTGCTTAAAATTTTTCCATTCTTCTCTCTGTCTCGTCTTCTAAATGTAAGATTTTGATGTGCCTATCTTCCATTTCACTGATTCTATTTTCTGCCTGTTCAAATCTGCTGTATTTGCCTCTACTGTTTTTAATTTTTTTAAATAATTTTATATATTTTTAAAACATAACAACATACAAACATGAACATTCTTACCATATGATCATTCCATTCTTGGTATATAATCAATAACTCACAATGTCATCATATAGTTGTATATTCATCACCATCATCATTTAGTAGAAAATTTGCATCAATTCAGAAAAAGAAATAAAAAGAAAAAAGAAAAAAACTCATTCATAATGTACCCCTTACCCCTCCCTCTCATGGATTTACTCATGTTTTACTCATCTGTCCATACCATAGATAAAAGCAGCATCAGACACAAGGCTTTCACATTGTCACACAGTCACATTGCAAAAGCTATATCATTATCATCATCCAGCCTCTCCAATATACCTTAACTAAAAAGGTGATATCTATATAACACATAAGAATAACCTCCAGGATAATCTCTCAACTCTGTTTGAAGTATCTCAGCCATTGACATTTATTTTGTGTCATTTCTTTCTTCACCCTTTTGGTCTAAAAGGTTTTCTCATTTCCTTGATGCTGAGTTCCAACTCATTCTAGGATTTCTGTCCCATGTTGCCAGGAAAGTTTACACTCCTGGGAGTCATGTCCCATGTAGAGAGGGGGAGGGCAATGAGTTTTCTTGTCGTATTGGCTGAGAGAGAGAGGCCACATCTGAGCAACAAAAGAGGTTCTTTGGGGGTGACTCATAGGCCTAATTTTAAGTAGGCTTAGCCTATCCTTTGAGGGGATATGTTTCATATGAACAAACCACAAGATTGAGGGCTCAGTCTATTGTTTTGGTTTCCTCACTGCTTGTCAGAATATCAGGAATTCTACACTTGGGGAAATTGAAGTTTTCCCCATTCTTATCATTCAAAGTCCCCCCAAGTAGACTTTGCAAATACTTTTTTATTCACTGTTGAAATCACTCTGGGATTTATCAGGGCATCACTCTGGACAAACTCACAAAATCCCATGCCCTGCTCAAGGTTGCATGTACTTATGGTGTTCAATTAAACTGTCCACATAAGGCATATTAGGAAATGTACTAATCAAATTATAAATTTTGTACCAAATAATTTTTTTGCTTTAGTCTCACACATGAGTTAAAGTTCTAAAATATGAATTACCATCTATTTTCAACACCCTGCAGTAATGACATTCCTTTGTTCTTCCTCATGCAAAATTTTTTTTTAATTTGTGCATTTAGTCACTATCATTATACACTTTAGGCATTCCTTGATTTTACCATCTCAGTCTTTATTGCCTATCTTTCTTTCTGATTTCATTTGTGCCCCCAGCTCTCCTCCCTCTATCATTGTCATATTCAGCTTCATTCAGTGTTTTAACATAATTGTATTACAGTTAGGTAGTATTCTGCTATCCATTTCTGAGTTTTTACAATCAGTCCTGCTGCACAATCTGTATCCCTTCAGCTCCAATTACCCAATATCTGACCCATTTCTATCTCCTGATGGTCTCTGTTACCAATGAAATTCTCCAAGTTTATTCACTAATGTCAGTTCATATCAGTGAGGCCATACAGTATTTGTCTTTTTGTTTCTGGTTAATCTCACTCAGCATAATGTACTTAAGGTCCATCCCTGTTGTTACATACTTCATAACTTTATTCTGTCTTATGGCTGCATAATATTCCATCGTATGTATATACTGCAGTTTGTTTAGCCACTCATCTGTTGATGGACATTTTGGTTGTTTCCATCTGTTTGCAATTGTAAATATTGCTGCTATAAACATTGGTGTGCAAATGTCCATTTGTGTCCTAGCCATCATGGCCTCTGAATAGATACCTAACAATGGTATTGCCGGGTCATATAGCAATTCTATATTTAGCTTCCTGAGGAGCTGCTGTCTGCTTTCCACAGCAGTTGTACCATTTGACATTCCCACCAACAGTGGATAAGTGTGCCTCATTCTCCACATCTTCTTCAGTGCTTGTTGTTTCCTGTTTTATTGATAATGGTCATTCTGGTGGTGATGATATCTCATTGTGGTTTTGATTTGCATTTCCCTAATAGCCGGGGAAGTTGACCATCTTTTCATGTGCCTTTTGGTCATTTGTATTTCCTCTTCTGAAGAGTGTCTGTTCAAGTCTTTTGCCCATTTTGTAATTGGATTGGCTGTCTTTTTGTTGTTGAGTTGAACAATCTCTTTATATATTCTGGATACTAGACCTTTATCTGATGTATCATTTCTAACTATTGTCTCCCATTGTGTAGGCTGTCTTTTTACTTTCTTGGCAAAGTTCTTTACTGCACAAAATTGTTTAATTTTGAGGAGTTCCCATTTCTTTCTTTCTTTCTTCAATGCTCACACTTTGGGGGTAAGGTCTAGGAAACTGCCTCCTAGTATAAGATTTATAAAATATTTTCCTACATTTTCTTCTAACAGTTTTATGGCCTTAGATCTAATGTTTAGGTTTTTGATCCATTTTGAGTTGCTTTTTGTATAGGGTGTGAGATGTGGATCCTCTTTTATTCTTTTGCATATGGATTTCCAGTTCTCTAGGCACCATTTATTGAAGAGAATGTTCTACCCCAGGTGAGTTGGCTTGACTGCCTTATCAAAGACCAACTGTCCATAGATGAGATGGTCTATATCTGAACACTCTATTCTATACCATTTCCCCCTCACTTTTGAAGGACAATTTTGCTGGATATAGAATTCTTGGTTTGCAAATTTTCTGTTTTAGTATCTTAAATATATCATCCCTCTGTCTTCTCACCTCCATGGTTTCTGCTGAGAAATATTTACATAGTCTTATTAAGCTTCCCTTGTATGTGATGGATTGTTTTTCTCTTGCTGTTTTCAAGATTTTCTCTTTCTCTTTGACATCTGACATTCTGATTAGTGTCTTGTAGTACATCTTTTTGGATCTCTTGTGTTTGGGATATGCTGCACCTCTTGAATGTGTAATTTTAAGTCTTTCATAAGAGCTGGGAAATTTTCAGTGGTAATTTCCTCCATTAGTCTTTCTCCTCCTTTTCCCTTCTCTTCTCCTTCTGGGACACCCACAACACATATATTCATGCACTTCATGTTGTCATTCTATTCCCTGAGTCCCTGCTCATATTTTTCCATTCTTTTCCCTATATTTTCTTTTGCCTGTCAGATTTCAGATGTCCCATACTCCAGTTCACTAATCCTATCTTCTGCTTCTTGAAATGTAACATTGTAGGTTTCCATTGTTTTTTCCATCTCTTCTACTATGCCTTTCATTCCCATAAGTTCTGTGATTAGTTCTTGTTTTCTTGTTTCTTGTCCTGTCTGTATGGTACCATTTTTCCCCTTAAGAGGGTCTGCTTAGGTATTATAGTCCCCAGTCAGATTTTCCCAGACCAAACTGTCCTCCTCTCAGGAGGAAAGAGTCACCTGCATCAGTTTTCCCTGAGTGTGAGACCCAGCAGGTTGAAAGACTTTCCTATGAAGCCTCTGGACTCTGTTTTCCTCCTATCCTGCACGGTATGTGGTGCTAGTCTGCCTGTGGCTCTCATCAGCACAAGATGATGTGGTATCTTTAACTTCAGCAGACTCTCCTTGCTGGTGGCATGGTTGAGACAGAGGAGAGGTTGTAGACTGGCTTTAATGGCTTCAGTTTTCCAGACCATTGGGTCTGAATTCCTTGAGGGAGTGATTCTACCAGAGTTGGGTCCCACCCCTCTCCGGGGGAAGGCACAGCCTCCAAACAAACTCTCAAACAACCTTAATTTTGCCCATGCCTGGGGCAGTTGGAGCCTGAGGAGCCTTGCAGCTGTATCCAAACAGTAGTTAAGCTGTAGAAACACAGCCACAAAAAAGAAAAGAAAAAAATCCCTTTCATAGCAGGACCCCTTTTCCTTGGGTTTGCCAATCAAGAGCTTAAGTTGGTACATTGTTCTGTGTATCTTCAAGTCCTCTATGCCCTCTCCTTTCTTTCAAGTCTCAGACCCTTTCAAATAGTTTGTGCTGTGAAATCCATAAAAATCTCTGTTTTTTTTTTTCTTTTTCCATCAGCTGTGTCCCCTCTGCACTGGGGCAAAACCCAGCAACCTCAGCTTTTACTCGAGTCTCAGCTGAGCTGGGGTCCTATTTTTAGTAGTTAGAATTTGTTAATTAATTCAACAGTTGGAGCTTGGTTGTGTTCAGCACCTGTTCCTAGGAATGTCTCTTTCCTATCACCTCTGGGAAGCAGCCTGTGGGGGTGGCATGCCAGCTGCCACATCTTGGGGAACTCATGGTTCTGGGTGGGCTCACAGCTGGTCCAACTTGTTGAGACTGAGGTATGCTGCATCTTCAGTCACTGATGTGCCCTGAGCAGTTGTTCTGTACTGTTTCTCATTATCTACTAGCTGTTCTTGAGGGCAAACTAAATCCCACTCCTCACTAAGCCACCATCTTGGCTCCCAATCCCCCTCCGCTGTGTTTTAATATTAGTTATTTTATGAGTGTGTTTTGAGATATCTAGTGTTTTGTCCCTAACAGGCAATTAGTGTTAGACCACAATATCCTTATTTTCCCTTGGACCACTTTCTTGACATTAAAGGCTGTATGCATAACTTGTAGAGTCTAGTGCAAAACAAACTTCAAGCTCCCTTAATCAAAATGCATTGAAATAATTGCTGTTAAATATATTAAAGTCATATTTTCTATTCTTCCAGTTTTCTATCTTAACATGTCATATTTTTTAATTTTTTATTTAATGTCATGTTACCTCAGGTACAGTGATATCATAAGAAGTCATGGAAGAGGCAGGAGAGCTTAAGCAACTGGTGAATGCTCCATTGTCCCATAAGACTTCACTTATTTTTTTTTTTTACAAAATTCAGCATATGTATTTGTTTTTTAAATGCAATTTTATTGAGCTATATTTTACATTCACATACCATATAATCATCCAAGTTATACAATCAGTGATTTACAGTTTCATCATATAGCTGTGCAACCATCATCACAATTGATTTATGAACAATTTTCATCATTCCCAAAAAATAAAATGACAATAAAATAAAAATAAAGAGAAAAAGAACCTCCAAAGCATTCTACTCCCATCTACACCCACATTATTTATTTATTTTTGTCTTTTTTTCTTACTCATCTGTTTATACACTTGATAAAGGCAGTGTCAGTCACAAGGATTTCACAATCACACACCTACACTATGAAAGCTTTATGGTTATTCATTCACCTTCAAGAATCATAACTATTTGATTACAGTTCAACAGTTTCAGGTATTTCCCTCTAGCTAGTCCAATACACCAAAAATTCAGAGGGGATATCTATACACTGCATAAGAATAACCTCCAGAATGACCTCTTAGCTCTATTTGAAATCTCTCAGTGACTGAAACTTTATTTTGTTTCATTTATCTTCCCCCTTTTGTTCAAGAAGTCTTTCACACTCCCATGATGCTGGGACAGGTTCATCCCTTCTCATCATGTCCCACATTGCAGGGAGATTTGCACTCCTAAAGTCATGTCCCATGTTGGGGTGAGGAGAGGAGCTCATCTGTGGAAATGGCTTAGAGAGAGAGGCCACATCTGAGCACCAAAAGGGGTTCTCTAGGAACATTACATAGGAATAAGTTTTATAAGGGCAAGCCCTAAGATTGAGGGCCTGACCCATCAAATAGGAAGTCCCCAATGATTGTAAAAATATCAGATCTTCCCCAGGTAGGGAAGATTAATAAAAGCTTTTCCTTAGTATCTCAAGGAACTTTGCAAACATAATGTTATCTTCTGCCAATATTGCTCTTGAATGTATCAAGACATCCCATCAACTTTGCAAACCAGGAAGGTTTCACTTCCTATTCAAGGTCCCATGTAATTATGCTGTTAGAATAAGCTGACCATACAAGTTAGATTAGATAATGGGCTTGCTAAAATATTAATTTTGCATCAAATAAACATCTCTTCCTTTGGTCTCACACAGAAGTTGAAGTTTTAAAACACAGTCAATATCATCTGTTGTTCCTTACTTTGTAAAATCTTCGTCCTACCCGGATCAACTTCATCCACATCTCTAACTGCGATCTGATCAGTGTTTTTAACAGTTGTTGTATGGGGAAATGTTGGCTTTCATAGCTGAAGATTCTAGCTCTGAGTCTCAAGTGTCACACAAATACCCAAAGGTTGAAGGAATGACCAGGTTATTCACAAAATTCAGCATCTCAATTTTAAAAATAACAGTTACAACTCTGGAATACATGTGACTCTTATGAGAGCTTACAATCTAGGAAGCTTTACAATAGGCCTTCACCTGATAACCTACACTCTCAATTTCAATTCTCAGGGTTTTCACTTTACAGTTAATCAATATTAGTGAGGCAGGATAATATTTGTATTTTCCTTAATGGCTTATTTCATTCAAAGTAATGCCATCAAAGTTTATTCACCTAGTTGCACACCTTGAAACTTCATTTCTTCTTGCAGCTGTTCAACAACTGTTTCATTCTTCGGTTGATGTACCCTTAGATCACTTCCATCCATTGCAAATTGAGAACAATGCCACCATAAACACCAGTTTCCATTCCTGTCCCCCCTTGAGTTTCTCCAAGTATACACCTACCTACAGAGTTGCAGGATCATATGGCAACCCTAACCCTAGCCTCCTGTGGAGCCACTACACTGCCCTCCAGAAGGGTTGCACTTCTCTACTTCCCTGCCAATAGTGAATAGTTACAGCTCTGCACATTTTCTCCAGCACTGGTATCTCTCTGTTCTTTTTTATTTATTTATTTATTTTGCATGGGCAGACACCGGGAATTGAACCCAGGTTTCCGGCATGGCAGGCGAGAATTTTGCCTGCTGAGCCACCGTGTCCTGCCCTCTCTATTCATTTTTAAACAGTTTTTTTCACACCTTGTACAATTCAACATAAGTTAAAAAAATCAATGTTTCCTGGTATAACCACACAGGATGACTTCATCAACACAATCTATTTGAGGATATTTCCATTTCTTTTGCAAAGAATCCCATACCCCTCCCCCATATCCCTGCTTATTGGTATTTAGCTTTGGCATATTGCATTTGTTAAATTCAATGGAAGTGTATTGAAATAATACTGTTAATTGTAGACCCTAGTAAGCATTGACTGTTATTTTTCTCATATACCATTCAATTTTCAACACCTTGCAATGTTGATATTCATTTATTCTTCTTCACTCAAAAACATTCTTATATTTGTAGATTAAATCACCATCATTGTTCATTCTAGGTATCAACAAGTTTTACCAGCACAATTGTTATCCTCTATCTTTCCTTCTTGAGTCATACATTCCCCCAGCCCTCTTGCCTCAACCATACTCACACTCAGCTTCATTCGTGGTACTTACAATATTGTACTACCATCATATGGTATTGTTTATCAATTTCTGAATCTTTACTATCAGTCTTTTTGAACATTCAGTACTCCTTCAGCACTTAATGCCCAATCTTTACCCTCTTTATATCTCCTGATAAACTGTGTTCTTAACTTTAACTCTCAAAGTTCACTCTATATTAATGTTTGCTCATATTAGATGACCATATAGTATTTGTCATTTTGTTTCTGGCTAATTTCACTCAGCTTAGTAATCTCAATCTTCATCCACATTTTGCATACTTGATAACTTTAATCTTAGAGTGCATTATCTTCCATTATATGTATGCATTATCTTCCATCACATTTTGTTTAGCCGTTCATCCAATGATGGACATTTGGACTCTTTCCATCTCTTGACAATCAGGAATAGTGCCACTATAAGAACCCAGGTGCAAATGTCCATTTGTGTCTTCACCTTCATTTTCTCTGAATATATACCTAGTAATGGGATTGCTGGATTATATAGAAATTCTATATTTAGATTCCCATGGAATCACCAAACTGCCTTCCAGAGTGGTTGCACCATTCTGTATTCTCCACCAACAGAGAATAAGTGTGTCTCTTTCTCCACATCCTCTCTTTCACCTGTTACTTGTTTTGTTCATAATGAACATCCTAGTAGTTGTGAGGTGATATCTCATGATGGTTTTGATTTGCATTTCTTTGATAGCCAATGATGTTGAGCATCTTTTCAAATGTTTCTGAGCAATTTGTTTTCTTTTTTGATAAAGTGTCTGTCCCTGTCTTTTTCTGATTTTTAATTTTTCTGTCTTTTTGTTGTTGAGTTGTAGAATCTCTTCATATATTCTGGATATTAAACCCTTCATTGTTATGTGTTTTCCAAATATCTGTCTCTCATTGGGTTGGCTGCATTTTTACTTTCTTGAAAAAGTTATTTGATGCTCAAAAGCGATCAATTATGAAGCAATCCCATTTCTCTATTTCTTTTCTCATTGTTCAACTTTGGATGTGAGGTCTAGGAAATTGTTGCCTATCACGAGATCCTTAATATATTTTCTGACATTTTCTTCTAAATGTTTTATTGTCTTAGCTTTAATGTTTAGGTCTTTGATCTATTTTGAGTTAATTTTTGTATAAGGTGTGATATAGGGGTTCTCTTTCACTCATTTGAATATGGAAATCAAGTTCTCCAAGTACCATTTGTTGAAGAGGCTGCACTCTCCAGTTTAGCTGGCCACGTTATTAAAGATTAATTAGGAGTTCCAAAAAGATGGTGGAATAGGATAGGTAAAGTTCACCCTTGCCCCAGGGAGCGGCCAGAGAGGGGATGGGAAGGTGACTGAGACAGAAAAGTGAACTAGGAGGGTCTTCTACACCACATAGGGAAGCCTTGGTTGCAAAAGCAGAAGAATTGAGATGCAGAGAACTGGAGACCATCCAGCTGGTGCAAATAGCCTAACATGTCCTTTTCCAAATGGAAGCCTGAAGCTCTCAGGGGTGCACAGATGGGGAGATGGCGATTAGGAAGTAAGCCAAGCTGCATTCCTTGAATGCACTACCCTCACATGTGCTGAACCCACCATGGACCCGTGACCAATCCCACCCCGACTGTGTGCACACCTGCCTCAGCCTAACCCACCCCTCCCACACAAGTGCACAGTCTTGCCCCGCCCCTCTTTAGACCCACCCACCAGCACCCAGCCCCTCAATACCCCAACTCCTTGTCACTTGCAAGCAGTAGCCAGGGCATTAAGGCTGTGGGCATTTAGCTTCATACACAGACTACACCATCCCTCAGCCTATACAATCAAGAAAACCCACCCTGACACCTCTGAGCTCTGCACATATCTACATCAGTTTATGGCCCTCCCAGATACATGCATGCACATGCGTGCACCTCCATCACACACCCCAGCTCTGGGCAAGTGCTGACCTGTGCATCCAGACCACACCCACCCCAAGCCCATACAGGTGCAACCCCGGCCCAATGCCCCTGAAATCTGCACACGTGCCCACCATGGCATCATTGCTTAGGCCAGCACACACCAGGGCCATTCCCCGCATACCCATGCACTCGTGCAACCACATCCTCTCCAGTGCAGAGTGCCCACATATTTGTGCACTGACCTATTGACTCTTGCACCCCAACCCCCTGCCCACACACATGCACCCTCGCCCCACCTCCTGGCACAAGTACCCTGTCACGCATCTGGCAAGTGCTCTGGTGTACACTTGTGCTACCTAGCCTCCACCCTGCACATGCATGCACAACTGCTTCAATGCCTCTTGCACTTTTACATCCACACCAGGGCCCTGCCCACCAAACATCACCTACCCTTTACCATGTCCTGCAACCCCCATGACTTGTGCCTCACCCATACAGACTCCCATATCCACATCCTGGGGCCCCTGGACCCCTTCCCTTGTGCAAGGACACACCAACACCCTGCCCTGCTGTGCACTAAGATCTATATCACCTGCCTTACATCTGATACCTACAACCACCATGCTCCATATGCCCACCTGCATCCTGCCTGTGCAGCAACCCCTGCACATCTGCACGGTCCCCATCTGCCTTCCCAATGCCCTACCTCTATGTCCTCCACACAACACCCTGCTCCTGGGCTCCAAAGCCTGCTGAGTTGCACCCTGTTCCCACAGCCTCCACACAACACCTTCACAACACCACACCACACTTAATGCTCTCAGACACCATTATAGCATCCCCAAATTGTGCCTATACTTGCACTGCAACCCATCACTGCACTATTGTGCCCCACCCCACACTCTGCATCCTGCCCCACATCCATCTCCCAAATACAAAGCTTTAGACTACTAAAGGAAATCAACTTTGAATGTAACTTTATCATGATATTTACATGCCTCAAAGAAAACAGAAGATCACTAAGCATATCAAGATGCAGACATATATAGCCCAGCCTAATAATAAAATTTAAACCTCAGAAAAGACATAGGCATTGGAATAACTAACCAAAGATGTTCATATAAATCTACTGAATAAAATAAATGGGATGACTAATGACGTAGAGGAGATGAAGAAGACACTAGAAGAGCATAAAGATGAATTTGAAAGAATAAATGGAAAAATAGCAGATATCACAGAGATTAAAGAGGCAGTAGATGGAACAAAAAACATACCGAAGACACAAAACAACAGATTTGAAGAGGCAGAAGAAAGAAAAAGCAAAGTAGAGGACAAGACAACTGATTTTGAACACTCAAAATAGCAAATGGCAAAAAAGATGGAAAAAATTTGAATTGGATCTCAGGGAAATGATAGGCAAAACAAAGAACATAAAGATAAGAATCATTGGTGTCAAAGAAGGAGATGAAAAGAGTAAAGGACTAGGAAGATTTGTTAAGGATATAATGGGGGAAAATTTTCCAACACTTATAAAGGACACAAATATGCAAATCAAAGAAGCTCAACAAACTCCAAGTACGACAAATCCAAATAGGCCTTCCCTAAGACACATACTAATAAGTCTTTCATATGTAGAAAAGAAGTAGAAAATTCTGAAAACAGCAAAAGGAAAACAATATACTGCATACAAAGTGTATTAGCTAGGGTTCTCTAGAGAAACATAATCAGCAGGAGATATCCATAGATATAAAATTTATTAAAGTGTCTCAAGTAACCATGGGAATGTAGAGTCCACAGTCTGTAGGGCAGGCCACAAGCTGGCAACTTCAATGAAGGTCCTCAATGAAGTCTCAGGAGAGGCTGGCTAGGCAACTGTGGGAATCTAAGGGTCCAAAATCTGTATGGTAAGTAACAACCTGGTAAGTCCAATGAAGTTCTTCAACGAACTCTCAGGAGAGGCTGGCTGGACAACCATGGGAATGGAAGAGTCCAAAATCCATAAGGCAGGCTTTGAAGCTGGTGATGCTGATGAAGGGTCTTAATGAACTCCACAGGAGAGGCTCACTGGCTGAAGCAGGAAGAGAGGTCATCTCTTCTGAATCCTCCATTAATTAGATTAAGAGTCACTCATTGCAGAAGACACTCCTCTTAGCTGACTACAAATGCAATCAGCGTGGATGCAGTGAATGTAATCATGATTTAAATCTATTAAATATTCTCATAGCAACAGACAGGTGAGCGCTTGCCCAACCAAATGAACGGGCATCACCACTTGGCCAAGTTGACACATGAAACTGACCATGACACAAGGGTAACCACATAAGACTGAGTTCAGACTATGCAACTGGCAATTTGGAGGCAAGAAGGCAGTGGTATGATATATTTAAGATTCTGAAAAAGAAAGACTTCCAACTAAGAATTCTGTACCCAGCCAAATTGCCCTTCAAAACTGAGGGAGAGATTAAAATTTTCACAGAAAAACAAATGCTGAAGGAATTTATCAACAACAGAATAGCCCTACAAGAAATACTAAACGGAGTTCTATTGGCTGAAAAATAAGTTTAGTAGAAGGAGGTCTAGAGGAGGGCACAGAGTTGAAGAGTACCAGTAAAGGGAACTTAAAGGATAAACATAGAAAAAGGAAAAAGAATATATAGATTTGATAAATAAAATCCAAAGTATAAGATGGTGGATTCAAGAAATGCCTTTACAGTAATAACTTTGAGTGTTAATGGGCTAAACTTACCATGAAAAGATACGGATTGACAGAATGTATTAAAAATATAATACAGCTATATGCTACATGCAATAGACTCATTTTTGACACAAGGACACAAGTATATTTAAAGTGAAAGGAAGGAAGAAGATATTCCACACAGGCTGTAACCAAAATAAAGCAGGAGTAGCTATACTTATATCGGACAAAATGCTCTAAATGTAAAGACATCATAAGAGACAAGGAAGGACACTATATATTAATAAAAGGGACAATTCATGAAGAAGAAATAATAATCATAAATATTTATGCTCCCAATCAAGGAGCTCCAAAGTACATGAGACAGACATTGACAAAACTGAAAATAGTGTTAAATATTTCAACAATAATAGGAAGAGATTTCAATACACCAGTCTCCTCTATAGATGGAATGACCAGACAGAGAATCAACAAGGAAATTGAGCTTAAACAATTTGATAAAGAATTACATCTAACAGATATATATATATGTCATTAAACCCCCCAAACACCAGATATACATTCTTCTCAAGTGCTCATTGAACATTTTCCAGTATAGCTCATATGCTGGGACACAAAACTGGACTTTATAAATTTAAAAACATTGAAAGTATTCAAAGCACTTTCTCTGATCACAGTGGAAAGAAGCTGTAAATCAATAGCCACCAAAGAATGAGAATTTTCAGAAATATATGAAGATTAAATAGCACATTTTAAACAACGAGTGGGTCAAAAAAGAAGTTGCTAGAGAAATTAGTAGCTATCTGGAGATGAATGAAAATGAGAATACAACATATCAGAACTAATGGGATGCAGTAAAGGTTGTGCTGAGAGGGAAATTTATTGCCCTAAATGCCTATTTAAAAAAAAGAAGAAAGAGTAAAAATGGAGAATTTAACTGCTCACCTGTAGGAACTAAAAAAAGAGCAGCAAACTAACCCCAAAGCAAAGAGAAGAAGAGAAATAACAAAGATTAAAGCAGAGTTAAATGAATGGGAGAACAAAGGAACATACAAAGAACAGTAAAACTGAAAGTTGGTTCTTTGTGAGAAAATCCATAAAATTGCTGGAGCACTCAGAAGGCCAACAAAGAGAAAAAGAGAAAGGAAGAAAATAAACAAAATCAGAAATGAGAGGTGCTTCATTACCATAAACCCTGAAGAAATAAAAGAAATCATGAGAGGATTTCAAACTAGAAAACTTAGATGAAATGGACAAATTCCTGGAAAAACATGTGCAAGCCACACTGACTGGGGGATATAAGAGATCACAACAAATCAATCACAAGTAAGGAGATTCAATGAATTCTCAAAAATCATTCTACAAAGAAAAGACCAGCGCAATATGGCTTCACAGGGAAATTTTATCAAATATTCCAAAAAGAATTAATGCCAATCCTGCTCAAAATTTTCCAAAAATTTGAAGAAAAAAGAACAGTACCGAATTCATTTTATGAAGCTAACATCACTTTAGTGTGAAAATCGGGTAAAGACACTATAAGAAAAGAAAACTACAGGCCAATCTCCCTAATGAATATAGATGCAAAATTTCTCAACAAAGTGTTAGCAAATTGAATCTAACAATGAATTAAAATAATTATACATCACAACCAAGTGGGGTTTATACCAGGAATGCAGCAATGATTCAACATAAGAAAATCAATAATGTAGTACATACAGCACATTAACAAATCAAAAGGGAAAACTCACATGAGTATCTCAATTGATGCTGAAAATCATTTGACAAAATTCACATTCTTTTCTGATAAAAACACTTCAAAAAGTAGGAATCATAAGTAACTTTCTTGTTATGATAAAGGCATAAATGACAAACCAATAGTTAACATTGTACTCAGTGACTGGAAGCTTTCCCCCTAAGATCAGGAATGAAACCATGATGCCTTCTGTCACCACAATTGTTCAACAATGTATTAAAATTTCTAGCTACAGCAATCAGGAAGAATAAAAAAGAAATAAAAGGCATCCAAATTGGAAAAGAAGAAGTAAAACTTTCATTATTTGCAGATGACATGATACTACACTTGGAAAATCCTGAAAAATCTACAGCAAAGTTACTTGAGCTAATAAACATATTCAGTAAGGTGGTGTGATATAAAATCAATGTTCAAAAATCAGTTTATATATACAAGCAATGACCTAACTGAGGAGTCAGTTAAGGAAAAAATTCCATTCAAAATAGCAACTAAAAGAATCAAATACCTAAGAATAACTTAACTAGGGATATAAAGGACTTGTACACAGAAAACTACATAACATTACTAAAAAAAGTCACAGATCTAAAGGATGGAGTGGCATTCCCTGCTCATGGATTGGAAGATTAAATGTAATTAAGATGTCAATTCTACACAAATTGATCTACAGATTCAATGCAGTACCAATAAAAATTCCAACAACCTACTGCAATGACTTGGAAAAGCTATTTACCAAATTCATCTGAAAAGGTTTGAGGCCCTGTATAGCTAAAAGCATCCTAAGAAAGAAGAATGAGGTGGAAGGATTAATACTTCCTGATTTTAAAACTTATTATAAAGTCACAGTGGTCAAAACAGCATAGTACTGGCACAAAGATAGAAGTATTGGCCAATGGAATCGAATTGAGAGTGCAGAAATAGATACCAAATCTATGACCAACTGATTTTTGACAAGGCCCCCAAATCTGTTGAACTGGGACAAAATATTCTTTTCAATTAATAGGCATGGGAGAACTGGATATAAGTAGCTGAAAGAATGAAAGAGGACCCTTAGCTTACACCTTGTACAAAAACTAACTCAAAGTGGATCAAACACCTGAATATAAGAACTAGTACCATAAAGCTCTAGAAGAAAATGTAGGGAAACATCTTCAAGACCTATAATAGGAAGTAGCTTTCTAAACTTTACACCCAAAGCACAAGCAATAAAAGAAAAAAAATACATAAATGGGAACTCCTCAAAATCAAATGCTTTTGTATCTCAAAACACTGTCACAAAAGGTGAAGAGGCAGCCAACTCAATGGGAGAAAATGTTTGGAAATCACACATCCAACAAACGTTTGGTATCCTGTATACATAATGAAATCATGCAACTCAACAACAAAAGAACAAACAACCAAATTATAAAATGGGATAAAGAAATGAATATGCATTTTTCTGAAGAGTAAATACAGATGGCTAAAAAGCAAGTGAATAGATGCTCATTTTCATTGGCTATAAGTGAAATGCAGATCAAGACTACAATGAGATACCACTTCACACCTATAAGAATGGCTGCTGGTAAACAAACAGAAAACCACAAACTTTGGAGAAGATGTGGAGAAATTGGGACATTTATGCACTGCTCGTGGGAATGTATAATGGTGCAGCCACTATGGAAGACAATTTGGTGATTCACTAGGAATCTAAGTATCCTGTTGCCCTATGACCCAACAATAGCACTACTCTGTATATGCACAGAATAGTTGAAAGTAGTGACACAGACAAACATTTGCACACCAATATTCATAGCAGCATTACTCGCAGTTGCTGCATGATGGAAACAATGCAAGTGCCCATCAACAGATGAGTGGATTAACAAAATGTGATGTATACATATGATGGAATATTATGCAGCAATGAGATAACGTGATGTCCTGAAACACATAACAAGATGGATGAGGCTTGAGGACATAATGCTAAGTGAAAGAAGTCAGACACAAAAAGATAGATATTGTATGATTCCACTTATATGACCATGATAAAGGTAAAATCAGAGTAAGTTTGGGGTATAAGGGGAAAACTGCTATTGCATGCTATGAGTTATATTTAACAGGAAAACATCAGTAGTACCAAGCAACAGCAGGCATAAATAATGGGGTGAGGGACAAGAGTGAACAGGAGGTTTAGATTTTCTCTTTGGTGAGGGTGTGTTTATTGGTTATCTTTTCTTTGGGAACAATGAAATTATCCAAAGTTGAGGGTGTTGATGGACTGTCGATTTTGAATATTATACATGATGGATAATGAATGGAGTTGGAGGAAGAATGACCTGACTGAGAAATATATAGGTGAATAATGGTGTATACATATGATTGAATATTGTCCTGCTATAAAAAGGAATGGAGTTGTGAGGCATGCAATAATGTGAATGAACCCGTGGAACATTTGATGATGCAAAATAGGCCAGTAACATAAAAGCAAATATTGTATGGTCTCATTTTGAAAATGTTTATAAGAAAACAGAGGCTGAGCTAGTAAGCTCTTATAGCAGTCACATTTAGTCCAAAGTGGTAATTATTATGGAATTTGAGAGGCTGTTTCATATATGTATAACCCGGCATTTAGATGAAGCCAAGCAGGGAAGGATTAAGGTAATTCAATCTACAGGGGTAAGGAAGACATTGTCTATATTTTAGAACCTCATCTACAATTTGAGATCAAAGCAAGAAAGGTTTATTTTGTCCAGAACCTAAATTTTCTGTGGCACAAAATCTAACTCAAGCTGTCTGTATAGATTATTTAAGCAATCTAAACACAGGGAACACAGAGTATGAATTAGGGTCTTTAGTCTGATATATCTTAATGTAAGCCTGCATACATCCCAAAGCTTATTAAGCAAATAATTGAATGTGTGGGCAATGTCCCTTGAGGGGTGGGAGAAAAAATATGGAACTATTTAACTTTACTATTGGGGAACTCTCTGATACTGTGTCAAACATTAAGGATACCCAAATCCAGCAGCACATTAAGTAGCCCAAGTCCTTGATCTTGAGGCTTGCTCTTGTGAAGTTTATGTATGTAGTGGATGAAGCTTAGCTTACGTATAGTTATGCTTATGAGTTACTTCTGGAGGACCTCTTTTGTTGCTCACACCTGTCCTCAGTCTCTCTAAGCCTAACTCTGCAAGTGAAATCATTGCCCTCCCCCTTACGTGGATCATGACATCCAGGGATAAAAGTCTCCCTGGTGGTATGGTAAGAACAATGACATTCTGCCAAAAAGGGGGAAAGGAGTGTACCAAATAAGTTGTCAGTGGCTGAGAGTGTTCAAATAGAATAGAGGCTTCTCTGGAGGTCATTCTTATGCAGGGTTCAGTTAGACATTGCTATCTATCATAACTTGTGAAATCCGCAACAAAAACCATTCCAGCCAATCCTAAAGAACACCTAGGGAAATATCTAAGATTCTACAAAGGTTCCATGCACTAGGGTAACTTTCCAGAAATCTGTAATCTCCATGTGGGTCCCTGGACCAGATAAGTCCTAAAACTTAGAGGGGCCAACCTCCCCTGAACATTGGCTACTACCATCCCCCTATTCCATATTACTGACAATCCCTTCCAACATGAAAAGGTTAGAATGAGCATAGCCCAAATACCCCTAAAGAATAGGAGAAAGAATAAAGGTGATGGTGGAGTTATGCAGAGAAGGTAGTGCTTAAAAAATGAGTATGATTGCTGAATCATTATAGATGCTTCTTTTTGTCTCCAGTATATTACAGCATCTAGAAGTTAAAACCTAAAATTGTGGAATTGTAACTCACACCAAACTCTGGAATCTGTTCTACAAATAATTGTTGTGAGGTGTTTTGAAATTTGTTGCTTTATATATATATATATATATGTCATTTTTCACCAAAAAGGGAAAAAATGTAGATTGCAATGATTAAAAAATATTCATTCTAATCTCCAATGTTGTGGAGTAGCTAGAAGGAAAAATCTGAGATGATGGAATTGTAGCCCATGATAAACTCTGGAATCTGTCCTGTAACAACTTGTTGAAGAGTGCTTTGAAAACTATTGCTTTCTTCTTTCTTTGCTTTGTATGTTTGTTATATTATACAATAAAATCGTTGAAAAAGATCAATTGGCCATAGATCTGAGAGTCCAGTTCTTAACACTCAATTCACCTCCCCTGGTCAGTACACTTACCTTTATGCTAGCACCATGCTGTTTGAACACTGTACCTTTATAATATGCTTTAGAGCCAGGTAGTGTGAAATGTCCTACTTCATTTTTGTTCTCAAGATATTTTTAGCTATTTGGGGTACTCCAATCCTCCAAATATAATTGATTATTGGTTTTTACATTTCTTTAAAGTAAGTTGTTGGGATTTTGATGGGTATTTCCTTGACTGTATACATGAATTTGGGCAGATTTGACATCTTAGCAATAATTAGTCTTCCAATCCAAGAACACAGCATGTACTTTCATTTATTTAAGTCATTCTTTACTTCTTTTAGCAAAGTTACATAGTTTTCTATGCATAGGTCTTTTATGTCCTAGCTTAAATTTATTCCTAAATATTTTATTCTTTTGGTTTCTATTTTAAATAGAAGATTTTTCTTCATTTCCTTCTCAGATGGCTCATTGCTAGTGTATAGAAACATAACAGATTTTTGCATGTTGATATTGTATCTTGCCACTTTGCTGTACTCATTTACTAGCTCTAGTAGCTTCCTTGTTGATTTTTCAGGATTTTTTTAGTACAGGATCATGTTATCTCCAAACATTGCAAATTTCACTTCTTCCTTTCCAATTTGGGTACTTTTATCTTTTCCTCACCTAATTACTCTAGCTGGAGCTTCCAGCAAAATGCTGAGTAGCAATGATGACAAAGGATATACTTGTCTTGTTCCTGGTCTCAAAGGGAAAGATTTCTGTCTTTTTCCATTGAGTATGATGTTAGCTGTGTGTTTTTCATGTTGAGGAAATTTCCTTCAATTCCTACCATTTGAACTGTTTTTGTCAAGAAAGGATGCTGATTTCTGTCAAATACATTTTCTACATCAATCGTGATGATCATGCTATTTTTCCTCTTTAGGGTATTACAGTGATTTATTTTTTGTGTGCTGAGCCAACCTTGCATACCTGGTACAAAACCCAATTGGTCGTGGAGTATAATTCATTTAATGTGCTGCTGGATTCAATTCGCAATATTTTGTTGAGGATTTTTGAACGTATATTCATTAAAGAGATTGGTTTGAAATTTTCCTTTCTTGTATTATCTTTGACTGGCTTTGGTATTAGGGTCATGTTGGTTTCTAAGAATGAGTTAGGTAGCTTCCCCCCTCTTCCATTTTCTTGAAGAGTTTGAACAGGATTGGTACTAATTCTTTTTTGAATGTTTTCCAGAATTCACATATGAAGTCATCTGGGCTTGGAACTCTTTTTGTGGAAGCTTTTTGATGGCTCATTCAGTCTTGTTACTTGTGATTTATTTGTTGATGTCTTCTATTTCTTCTTAAGTCAATATTGGTTGTTCATGCTTTTCTCACAAGTCATCCTTTTTGTCTAAGTTGTCTAATTTGTTAGCATATAGTTGTTCATCCATACCCTCTGATTATCTCCTTTATTTCTGTAGGGTCAGTAGTTGTATCTCCCTTTCATTTCTTAATTCATATGCATCCTCTTTCTTTGCTTCTTTGTCAGCCTAGCTAAGGGCGCATCTATTTAATTGAATTCCTCAAAGAACCAACTTCTGGTTTTGTTGAGTCTCTCTATCATTTTCCTGATCACAATTTCATGTATTTCTGCTCTAATCTTTGTTATTTCTTTCATTCTCTTTGCTTTAGGGTTAGTTTTCTGTCCTCTGTCTAGTCCCTCCAGGTGATTAGTTAATCCCTCGATTCTTCTTTTTTAATATAGTTATCTAGCACAATAAATTTCCTTGTCAGCACTGCCTTTCCTGCATTCCATAAATTTAACATGCAGTTTTCTCATTTTCATTTGTCTCAAGATCTTTACCATTTATCTTCCGTGACACACTGTTTGTTTAAGAGTGTGTTGTTTGGCTTCCATAAATTTGTGAATTCTCCAGACTTTCATCTGTTATTGATTTCTGACTTCTTTCCATTATGATCTGAGAAACTGCTTTGTATAATTTTGACATTCTTAAATTTACTGAGACCTGCTTTGTACCCCAACACGTGACCTTTCCTGGAGAATGATACTTGAGAACCTGAGAATAATTTGTATTCTGTTCTTTTTGTGTGAAATGTTCTATAAATGTCTGTTAAGTCTAGTTGTCTTATTGTATTATTCAAGATCTTTGTTTTCTTATTGATCCTCTGTCTAAATTTCTCTCCTATAATGACAGTTTTGTGTTGAACTCTCCAGCTACTATTGTAGAAATGTGTGCATTTCCCTTCAATGTTGTCAGTATTTGCCTCATGTATTTTGGGGCAATCTGGCTTGGGGCATAGTTTTTTATGATTGTTGCTTTCTCCCTTTTATTAAAACAAAGTGTCCTTCTTTGCATCTTCTAATAGTTTTTCATTTGAAGTCTAATTTGTCTTATACTAGTGTACCTACCCACTCTTTGCTGGTTTTTGTTTGTAAGGAATTTCTTTTTACAACCCTTCAATTTTTACATTTTTTTTACCTAGGTCTTAAGTGAGTCTCTTGTAGACAGCATACAGATGGATACTTTTTTATCCATTCTGCCAATCTATGTCTTTTGATTGGATATTTTATTCCACTAACATTTAATGTTTTTATCATAAAAGCTGTACTTTCTTCAATCATTTTTTTTCTTTTTTCTTTTATCTATTGTACTTCATTTTTTCTGTCTTTTAGCCCTATTATTTACCATTACTGCTCATCTTCATTTCTCCACTCTTCCCCAAAACTCTCTGACCTGTCTTTTCTTATTTGTCTAGAATGTTCCCTTTAATATTTCTTGTACAGCAGGTCTCTTGCTCAGGAATTCTCTCAGTGTCTCTTTATTGTAAATATTTAAAAATCTGCCTCATTTCTGAAAGGCACTTTTGCCAAGTATAGAATTCTTTGTTGGTAGAGTTCTCTTTTGGTATCTTAAATACATCATCTCACTGCCTTCTCACCATTATGGTTTTTCCCGTGAGATCCACACTTGGTCTTATTGAGCGTCCCTTGTATGTGCTGGTTAAATTTTCTCTTGCTGCTTTCAGCATTCTCACTTTGCCATTAACATTTGACCATCTGTTTAGGAAGTGTCTTGGTGTTAGTCTATTTGGATATATTCTGTTTTGGGTAAGCTGTAGTTCTTGGATCTGTAGTTTTATGTCTTTTATATGAATTTGGAAATTTTCATTGTTTATTTCCTCAATTATTATTTCTGCATCCTTTTCATTCTCTTCTCCTTCTGGAAAACCCATAATATGTATATTCCTGTGCTTCATATTGTCATTCATTTCCCTGAGACCTTGCTCAAATTTTTCCATTTTTTCCCTATCTGTTCTTTTCTGTCTTGTATTCCAGATGCCCTGTCTTCTAGTTCACTAATACTTTCTTCTGCCTCTTCGAATCTGCTGTTTTATGCTTCAGTTTTGTTTTTCATGTCTTCTATTTTGCCTTTCATTCCCATAAATTCTGCTGTTTGTTTTCTCAAACTTTCAAGTCCTTCTCTGTGGAAACCCAGTTTCTTTATATCCCTCATGATTTTTCCATATTTTCCTTCAACTTGTTGAATTGATTTAGAAAATCTGATTTAATATCATTAATTAGTTGTTTTAATTCCTGCATCTCAGTTGAAGTGTTAGTTTGTTCCTTTGTTGTGGACATATCTCCATTCTTCCTGGTATGAATCGTGATTTTTTTTACTTGTATTGATGCATCTGATTTTCTTGCTTAATTTATTATATTGTTTAAGGTTTTACTGTTGGTTGGATTTGTTTTCTATCTGTTCCTCTCTTTTACTGGTAAGTTGTCATAGTTGTTCTTACTCCAGTCTCCCCTGAAAATCAAACACTACAGTGGCCTGCCTCAGTGATGGAAGTAGGTATTGGGCACCATAGCAATGTCTCCTTTTGTCAATTAAATGAATCTGATGTCTTTCAGTGGTGCTCTGTTTCATTTTCCACTATCTGAAAGACTTGGGTTTGTTTTAGGGCACTGTTTTAACATCTGAGTCATTTGTGTTTCTAAGCTAAAACAAGAGTTGGTTCCCATACATGGAGTGTAGACCCACACCAGTCAGTCTGAAATAATTTTCTGGGTCATCTCTGAAAATATTGACTCAATTCTGTTGCACTTTCTGTACTGCCCAGAAGATGGTAATGTTCAATATCTTAGTCTTCCTCAGACCTATGTGCCTTTGGAGCACAGGCTGTACCTCACCAGGTCAGGCTGATTACAGGGCTCCTGTTCCCTCTCATTGCTACCAAAGTCTGTCTCACATAAGTCTGCGTTCCCCACTTTATTTGTGGCAGAGTACACCCCAATCTGACCCAGCCTTTAGTCTTCCCCCAGGCAAGCATCATGTCTCTTGCTGGCATTTCTCACAGGGGTGTTTGGAAGATTTTCAGACCCAGGGCTGGAAACACAGCTTCTGTCCACATTTTGTTAAAGTCTCTCTCATTGACATGGACTTTAAAATGCTCTGCCCTTTCCCCCAGGTCTCAAAAAGGTAAGGGTCTGTCCCACTGGTGTGAGAGAATACATATTCTGTGTCCCCATTGGGAGGGGTATCTGATGCTGTTTCTGCCCATCCTGCACTGGGAAACTGAGAGAGGGGGTGGGAGAAGACTGGCCATTCCAGGATGGAAATTTCCTATCTGATAGTCTTCGACTTCTTCAATTTGGGATTTGTAGGGTTTCTTTTCAGTCTATTTCTTCTTCCAAATTTCTGAACAATTCAGAATTGTTCTTTTTTAAATGCTGAATCTCTGAGGAGAGATTTTCAGTAGCTGCTTCAATCACCATGCTGATGACATCACCTGCCCAGACTTTATTTTGAAAGCACAAATTAAAAGATAGACATCTTAAAAACTTGGTAACAACAACCATAGAGCATTAAACACCAATCCCAAGGGTCTTCAGAAAGTCTTGAGTTTGGTCTTGGACCTATCTCACAAATAAACATGAGGCAGTATAGTGTAGTATAGTCAGAGTATTTGATTGATTGAATCTTGGCTGTCTCTTATATTTGTATATTATCTTGAGGAAGTTATTATTTTCCTCCAGTTTCCCCCTCTGTAAGATCTGTGGTAAAAATAGTACATTCCTCATAGGAATAATGTGAATTTTAGGTAAGATGTTCATGATCACTGTGTGGCACATAACACACTATAATTGTGTGGCATGCCATTTAATTTCCAAAGGGACTGGATGAGGCCATGGGAATAACTAAGGACATCTTTTTCCTAGTATATGTCTCCCCATCTCTGAAAATGCCCTCATTGAAATTGCTACCTCACCCAACTACAACCACACGGTGGCTAAGAAAGGTGGCTTGTGAGTTCAATGTATATTTCCACCTCTGATCATAGTTGATTGGTGAAGAGTGAGCACCAAATCCAAGCAAGGCCCAATAATTTCTTGTGATTCATAAGAAATGTAGCTGGATATCAGTAACCACTGTAACCAGAGTCTAGAATTCAATCAAGATGCTCCTAGTGTAATCTCTGCTTTCTGCACGCATGCCTCATTTTTCTGTCTTTAATTCTTGCTTGTGGTTTCTGTGAGAAACCTCATGATCTTTAAGATAAACTACCTTTTTGTCTCAGTTAATTTAAATTGTACTTCTCATACATGCAATTGAAAGATCCCAGTGTATACACCATCCCATTACAGAAACCTGGTTTCAAAAATATGTTTGCATTTTCACCTTTCTCAACTGAGTATAACCATTCCCACTTCAACATGGCAGATAAGGTAGCCACCAATCCTACCTTTTATTTATGCAAATAAAATCCAGATCAATAATAACCAATTGCAGAAGGACTTCATGATCACTCAATTCAAAAAGAATCTCTCTTCTTTGAGTGCATGAAAAACTGTATCTCTTTTTTTTACTATCTATTGCACTTACTCCATGCTTTCTTCATATTTATCACAATATGAGTTAAGAATTTGGTTTGGATATTTGTGTATGTCTCACTACAACTATTAGAATGCAAATAAAGACCTAACTAAATTTTTTTTAATTAATCATGATATTCTCTGAAAGCCTGGAAATTATTAGGATTTTAATAAACATTTATGGAATAAATGAATGTATTAATAGTGGATGAATATTTTGGGAGTTAGCCAGTAGCATCCTCCTTCTATATCTTCATAATATAGTGACATTGAGACTTTTTTGACTTAATATGTAATCTATCCTGAAGAATTATCCATATGCAATTGAGAAAATGTATACCCTGCATATGACATTGGTGACCAGCTTTGCTAGAATTCTTCCTGCTTATTTTCTGTGCAAAACATGACAACTACAAAGAAATCATAACCTCAATGTTTTACCAGCACAAAATGTTCAGCAAAAAATACAAACAACACTTTATCTACTTTTTAAAAAATCACCAGTGGAAAAATTCTTCAATTATTAGCCTTAAGGAGAAGTCCTAACTTCTTATGTTTCTACATATGTTATGTGTGAGAAAGTTTTATACCTATAATTCTCTTCCTATCTTGGCAAGCAAAAGATTACAGGAGATTGAACTCTGCTTCCAGACACTAGAACTGGATAGCAACTTTGGTCAACATGCTTTGTGTTTTGATTTAGTTACTACATTTTGGTTCTAATGTAATTAGGTCTTAACCTATTTTTAGGGAAAATGGGAAACTGATATGAATCCAAAGAGGCAGCATTTATTTTGTATAGACCAGTTTCTAAATCTCTCCAATATTGATCTATTGGGTCAGATAATTCTTCCTTGGGCAGCAGTGGTGGTGTTGGTGGGGCTTCTCTGTGCATTATAGAATATTTAACAAAATCCTTGGCCTCTACCAACTAGATTTCAGCCACAACTCACCCTCCCTGCTGTTCTGACAACCGCAATGTCTCCAGATATTGCCGAATGTACCCTGGAAGGTGGCATCATTCTCTCTTGGGAACCATTGACATTGAGAGATTACAATTACTATACTGTGCTCTAGTTCCTAACACTGAAATTGTTTCTAGGAAAATGCTCACAAAAAGTATAGACTGTTAGCATTGGAAGGCCCTTGGAAATGCAGAAATTACACTCATGTTTCTAGAAAGAAACTGAAGTTCAGAAGAGTGAGATCTCTTCACAATTATAGAGTTAGTTGGCAAAGTTGTCTCACATTCAGATTTCTTGATTAGAATTTAGGCCACCATAGCATGTGAAATTTAGGAAATCTACTAAAATAGCCAGAGCTTGCCAATTGTTCACTTGGAGTGCAACTTAGAATTGGTTGCTTGAACCCTTCCCTAGCAGGACTGGCTGCATAATTTGAGGGATGTAGTGCAAAATGAAAATGTGGGGGTCCCTTGTTCAGAAAGTAAGAGAAAAAGGTTTTCCCTTTCTTCCATGGTCTTTATCTCAACTTGTCATGGTGCTCTTTATTTGCTTTCTAATATTACACTCTCTCTATGATTGAGGATACTGGTGGGGGTGAGTGCAAACCCTCACAAATGCCTATGGTCTGCTTCACAACTTGTGTTCCCACCGGCTGCTGGTTTCCCCTCCCACCAGCCTTTGGACTAATATGTACTCTTTCAGAGGGAGGTAGGAAGTTGAATAAGGCATGTATCCTTACTGCAGCCCATTTCCACAAACTACATGGACATATGAACTCCAAAGGCAATTCCACACCAGAACACATTGCTGAATTTGAGGTAATTGATAGGCAAGGTGCTCACTCCCCACTGAGACTGCCATGACACTGCCAGCTCAGGACTGGAATGGCTGCCTCTGTATCCCACCCAAGACCCACAAATATCTCAACACTTTCCACCAGAGCAAAAGGCTGCACAATTGCTGAACCATCCAGAGTACCAAGAACTCATTGTGGGGAGGCAGAGAGGCAGTGGGAGGATTGCATGTGAAGCCAAGATTTAAGGTCCTGTCACATGCTCCATTGCTGTACTGGACTTCAGGTACAGAACACAAGTAAAACATAAAATTCCTAAGTATTCAAGATGATGACTACAGGGCATTAAACTTCAAGTGCAATACCCCACTGTGAGCTGTTGCTCTGTGTATGTGGTAATATACCCATGAAGCCAGCCCTGTTCCCCAAAGTCAACATGTAAATCTACCAATAAATAACTGCTTGTAGTGACAATTTCTTGACAATCAAGAAAATTGATCGATGTTATATTTCACTAAGGGAAAATATTGCCACTTTTTGATCATGATGCACACTACAGTTATGTTGATCTTTTAAGATTTTGGGTAATATTTTGACAAGCAATTTTACTATGTCATTTATGATTGTTTGCAAGATTTTGAGCTCTGATCATGTACACCAACTGCCACTGTGATGGCTAGGTTCATGTGTCAATTAGGACAGGTAATGGTGCCCAGTTGTATGGACAAGTAAGCATTGACATAACTCTTACTTTGAGGACATTTTGTGGATTTTATAAGTTGATTGCATCTATGGCTGATTATAGCTACAATCAACTAAGAAGAGTGTCATCAACAACGAGAGATGTTTAGTCCAATCAGCTGAAGTTTTAAAAAAGAGAAGTGATGACTTCAGCAGTGAAAAGCCAGAATTTTCCTGGGGAATTCATCAAAAATCTTCATCAGGGTTGCCACCTGAACCCTGCAGTATGGAATTTCACTCATGCATCCCCATAGTTGCATGAGACACTTTTATAAAATATTTTATGAAACCTCATAATATTTATAGATGTCTCCTGTTTGTTCTGTTCCTTGAAGAACCCTGACTAATACAGCCACAATAAATTATGGAAAATTCTAGATGTCTTCATTGTGTCCAGTAGAAAGAAACACATCATATTAGACTCATGAATTGGTGATAAGGAACATATTTCAAATTTGCATCTCATGGTGACAGCACAGAGCAGGGAATACTTTCTGGCCTTTTCTAATCTAATGCATAAGCTCTGCACTTCAATTTGCCCCATAGAAAATGCAAACAAAATTAAAAGTTTGGAAAATGGGACCACATATTCAACTATTCTTAGAAACAGAATATCATAAATCACATGAATGTAGTCTGGAGAACCCCTATCAATTTCTACTCCATATTCAAATGATTCAAATATGATTAAAAGGCAATACTTACATATATGCTTGGGAAATATTAATATCATCATCAGTGGGTTTATTTGTATGTCCTATGGACAAGCTGAATTTAAGGAGACAGAATTGGTTTGATGACTACATTTCCAGGTTGAGGATGAACAATTTACCAGTACATTCTTCCATTTGCAAGTAAAACCTAGCTCAGCTATTGAGTCTACTTGGCTCTGTAAGAAGAGCTCCATAAACAGTTGAGAGTGTTTACATGTGAGGCAAACAGCAGGCTGCTGTAGAAATTTGTACTCAAAATAATTCACATGGAAAAAAAATTCAACCATTAACAGGCTTCTGAAACAAAGTCTTTTGAAAATCTGTTTGTACAGTTTCATTTAACAAGTGTTCAGTACCTCCAGGCAACTCCACTAGACTCTTTTACCTTTCACTTTCTTCCCGGTGTCCCTTGCTTAACAGTCACTGCTCTGAAGAGGATGTGCTTTGCAGGGGCAACAGTAGCAGACCCTTTAATGCACATACTCACAAACACACACTGTAATTTTCTCTGGAGAATAATGGAGTTTTCTTAGCCAAGTTTGCAGAGTGTGGTAAGAACCAGAACAGTTCTATAGCAAAGAGGAGAGAATTCATGGGACTTCTGCTCTGGAGATACCTAGTCCAGCTATAGACTGTCAGTGTCTGTCATAATCAGCACTGACATTGGCTGCACAGATAGAAGGGGATGACAGTAGGCTTTATTGGTTGCCCAGACTTCTCTAAGTCTACTCTTATGGGACTAAAATGATTCATAGACTGTCAGAGCTGAAAGGGCATCATAAGATTATTAAATTTTCCATTGGATTCTGAGAGGTGCCTTTTATTGTTCAAGGTCACAGTGGACATCATCAAGTCTAAAACAACATAGAGGAAGTCTTACTGGAGACTAATTTTTAAAAAGCCAGGTTAGTGTAAAATACACTAAATGAAAGGGGGAAACTGTAGATTTTTGAGGATGTATATTCATCAGCACCACACCCTAGCAAATTGGAAGCACCTGAGACAAAATAAAGTGGAAAATTGAAGCAATTAGGTGAATAATTCAGTTCAAAGCACTCCTCTGAAATAGCCAGATAATTGAAGCAAAAAAAATATTTTTACCTTGAATTATATTGATAGTTGTCCAATTGTCTATTTTACTTTGTGTGTGTACACCCAGCTAGCCAGAAAGATCATAATTATAACTACTTGAACTTAACCTTCTCCCTTCCATTTTAAAAACAATTACAAGTATTTGTGAACCTAAGGATAACTTGGGAGAGGTGCAATAAAGAGAGTGCAATGTGCTTTGAGTATCTCCAGAAATAGTACATGGTGAAATGGAGTTAATGAATTGTGTGTGTATGAAATTACTATGAATTAACAATTTCATCTGTCATCAAAATCAGTCATCAGGGACTGGACATTACCTAAGCACAAGAGAGCAAAAGAGCTGTGTATATCCTTTGATTGAAAGGACTTAATTTATTTGCAGATACATTTTCTGTTATGAAAAACTGAGACCAATAGCTTTTAAAAATAAGTTAAATCATGTGACTTTTACATACTACACCTGATACATTGTAGCCTCTTTTCAGACAAGAGATCAGTTGCAAATGGGCATATCAAAGATGTCTAGAGAGTAAAGCTCTCCTCTACACAAGAATGTGGATGTTTACAAATAGATGGACAGAATTCTTCCCAGAACCAATAAAGTTCTTTATGAGATTTTACTGTGAACCCATTAGCATAGATTTGAAAATGCAAAAGGAAAAAAAAATTAGTAATGTTTGCTTGTATTCAACTTTGTGGAAAGGAAGGCAATGTAAAAATAACGACATTTGTATGCAAAGTATGGAATCTTGTGAAAAGAAAATGTTCTGTAAATATTTGCTAGTTGATATCTAATTTTGCACCCTCTTTAATCAACATTTATTTTCCCAACTACTAGCAAGAATAATTGTATAATAGTTGAGAGCATGGTCTCTGGAACCAGATTGAGTGAGTTCAAATTGTAGATATGCCACTTCTCAGTTATGTGAATTTGGCAAAAGGTCTTAACCTTTCTTGTGGGGGTAGGTTTCCTTAGCTGTAAAATGAAAGTAATGATAGCATCTATCTCTGAGGGTTGTTGTGTAGGCTGAATAGCAGGGGATTTATTAAAATGTTTCCTGCAATAAAGTAAAAACTGCTCTAATCATTAGGTATTATTCCATTTTTCTTGGTAGTGCATGTACAGGAACATAGATTGACATTGGGGGGTGAAAGTCAGTATAAGTTAGAAATACTCATGAGTAAGTCCATGCTGAAAGTTATTTTAGCATTAGAGAATCACTGTTAAGGCATTTTAGAGGACTTTGGATTGGCTGTTCTGATCATCTAATTTATTGATGAGGAAATAGGCCCAAAGAGGAGTGGATTTGCCCAAACTCACAGAGTTATGTTATGAAACAGCAGAGCTGGGCCAGATAGATGAGACCTAGACAATCTAAAGTCAAGTTTCAGCTTGAATCTTATGAGAGATGTGCTTTTTTCTTTTAGTTTCCTGATTGCTAAAGCAAATACCATGCAACAGTTTGGTTACAACAGTGGGAATGCATTGGCTCATGGTTTTGAGGCTACAAAATCAAGTTATCATCAAGGCAATACTTTCTGCCAGGATACTGTGGTGGTTTGGGGGGCTGGCTGCCAGTGGTCCTTCATCCTTGGCTTTTCTGTCACACAGCAATGCATATGTTGGTCTCCTCTGGTTTCTTTTCCAGGTTCTGTTAACTTCCAGCTTCTGACTGTTCCCTGTGGCTTTCTCTCTGTATCTGAATTTCATTCTGCTTATAGAGGACTCAAGTAATATGATTAAGCCCCATTCTGATCCAGTTGGACCACACCCTAACTGAAGTAACCTCACCAAAATTTCCTATTTACAATGGGCTCATACCCACAGTAATCGACTGAGTTTAAGAACATGATTTTCTTGGATACATAGCTCCAAATCACCACATTTTTCATCCCTACCACTGAGTGCATAAGAATTTTCCTGGATATTGTCATTTATGACCCTTTCTTTTTATTTAAAACATTACAACTTTTCACATGCTTTTTTTTTCTTGTAAGACTTTTGGTAAAGGCAAATGGGTTAGACATTAGAGGGATTTCCTCAGGGACAATCTTTTGGAAACTTGAGGGCATTTCAGGAACATTCTGTCCTCTTGAGCAGATTACTGGGAATATTCATTTAAAAAAGAAAGCAAGATATTTATATCTATCTATCTATCTATCTATCTATCTATCTATCTATCTATCTATCTATCTATCTATCTATCTATCTTTCTTTCTTTCTATCTATCTATCTATCTATCTATCTATCTATCTATCTATCTATCTATCTATCTATCTATCTATCTATCTATCTATCTACCTACCTACCTATTGACTGTACCTACCTATCTGTATATCAGCGGATTAGAAAACAAAACAACAGTACTATTGAAGGCAAAGCCCACTTTTGAGGTAGAGCAGGCTAGAGAAATAGTATTCTTCTATTTTGCAGTACTTCTGTTTTTAGCCAGGTTCATATAGCTAATTTCACTTCTTTTGTCCTTTGGCTACTAAGAAAACCCTGAAACACTTCAATTCTGCTATCATCCTTCTCCCTATACTCTCCATTCCCAGAAAATACCCAGAAACATTGGAAGTCAGTTTGAAATATAAGCATCTCAGTATTTTTCAGGTACTCTTACCTTCCTTCGAATGAACACATTTTAAAAGCCAATTGACAATATGACATCCTTTGATTAAATGGAAACTACTTGAGAGTGGTTAAAATGGGAAATTTTTGGTTGTGTATATGTTACTAAGATAAAACTTTTAAATAAAATATTAGAACTAATAAGCATGTTCAGGAAAGTTGTCAAAAACCTGAAGCCATGTGATGAAAACAAATCAACATGTACTACTCCTCCTTTTTTTTCCCCTAAGGTTATAAGTTTACCTAATCAATGCTTTTCCTCATAACTGAGAACATCCCTAGGCAGGTGGTATGGAATGATGACTGAGAGTGCAGACTCTGAAACAAACTGTGTGTGTTGAAATCCCAACTCTGTTCCTTATCCATTATGTGATCTTTGACAAGATAGATTGCCCTAAAATTGCTCCACATAAACATCTGGCCACATAGGAACTTGGAGAAAACTTTAGATGAATGAAGGTTAGGGCAATTTAGGGAAGGGTACTTGGAGAAGGTGAGGCTGAAGGATAGTTTGGACATGTACCCATTTTGAACAAAATTGATCAAGCTGTTACCAGCTATTTTGTTTCCTTCTTTTTCTTTTCTATTTTACTAATGCAGACACTGACAAAACTAACTATCATGACAGTCCTTTCTACTCATTTGCAGAGAGACATTTTTCTGAAAATAAGGGGTCAGAGTTCCACATCAAAATGGACAAAAAGCATACATATGGAAATGCTTTAAGAAACCTTTGAATATTTAAGCAAAATGTTTTTTCTCAGAGCAGAAGATCTGGTGAGAGATTGGCAGCTGCAACCATAGTATTCAAAACTGCATGAAGGAAAAGGATGCATTAAGCATGCCTCTGAAAACTAAGCCATCTTATAGGCATAGGAGAGGTAAATAACAGAGAGGGGAAAACAGTTTCTTCTCCCTTAGTTTTTTATAATTACAACAGAAATAAAATCAGTACAGAGAAAGAAAAGGAAAAGGGAAATAGATTTCAATAAGAGAAGCTAGAAATTATTTTTTTAATGGTATACCACAGACACAGAAATCTCTGAATTGGTCTAACTTACAAGGAAAAGGAGCAACTGCAAGGCATCTTTCTCCACCATTTGAAATCTGAACATGTTTTCAGCATCAAGTTTCAGCCCTTGCCTTTCCTTAATGAGCAGCACCAAGTGCTCCCTTATTTGTGCTGGCAGTTCACATATTGTAGAGGTGGATATTTCAAGAAAAAATATTTTTAGAAATTGAAACTGGAAGAAACAATCAGGAACAGCAATCTCAAGAAAACAGGACATCACATTTAAATGGAAAACTGTTAATGTGAAACCACTTTCTATTTCTTACCTATTTTCCTTTGAGATTGTCATGTGTTGGTGGCACAGAGCAATGCCTCCAGGTAAGGAAAAAGTAAAAGAAAGAAAAAGAGGAGCAGTGAGAGAGAGAAAGAAAGAGAGAAAGAGGAAAATATCACTGCCAACTTGTCACTCAATAAATATTTTTAAATTTCTAATACTTTGCAATACAAATGAACTGGAAATGAGTTCAGCAGGATAGATAAACTAGCCAAATGTTCAAATATTTGTAAAAAGCCTAGAATAGTACCAGGTACCTGTAAACTGGGTCCCACCTCCTTTCTTTTCATTGTGTCCAGTAGAATATAGTGGGGATAAAGAGCAGGAATGGGGATAAGGGCTAATATATCTTTCCAATACCATCAAATACTCTTTTTCAAATCTTCAAAATTCATGAAGAAAAACAGTATTCACATTTCTACCCAAAAATTCATAGTCCTTCTGGTTTCAAAAGCCCTAACTCTTTCAGAAATGTAAAAGTTTAAAAACTCCTGCCAGAAACCTGGTTCCAATTACCAGTGCCTGCCCATGCAATAAATAAATAAATAAATAAATAAATAAATAAATAAATAAATAAATAAAACAATAATAAAATTTTGAAACTCCTTTTAATAACTCTGCTGGTGCAAAATCCTTAAAAAGTACATTTGGCATATTTAACTTTATAAATTCATGTCATAGGAAATGTCCCTTTTCTGAGACTTTACCACCAATTTGTAACATAAGGCATTTTTCCTGGTCTTTTTAAAATAGGGCCTTTCAATTACAAACTTGGACAGAGATTAGCTTCAGTGTTCTGAGTTATTTTCTTAAGTGATTGCCACAGTGACTTATTCTAATGCAATATTTTTAACTAGAAGGCTTATAATTACATTATGAAATAGAAAATAAATGATTAAAATGTTTTTGATACCCATATCCATTTGGATAATGGTGGCTTTCTCCTGTGTATTTGACCAGCTCATCTTGTGTTTGGCACAGAAGTGTATCATGGGAAAACATTATTCAGTACATCGTATCATTGCTTTTCCACACAAGGAATGTGCAATCAAACAATAAATCCATGGATTTATATTTGCTTGAGTTGTTGATCTTATTGATTTTTAAGCTGCTCCAATTCTGCCACCATGAGAGTATAGCTTCAGAAGAGATGAAATAACTGGGAATCCAGCAGAGCAGCAAGCTGAGTAGGAAAAATTGGCAAAAGTATTAAATACTGAAACCCAATTTCATGAATCCCTTGGTGATACTTTCAATTAAAAGGCACAAAATGAACATTGATTATCCATAATGAACTGTTTGGGGTCATAATAATGATGGTATAGATATTTGAAAAAAGAAGCAGACACAGTTAGGTATTCCATATGTTCTTGTAGTGCTCTTTGATTAATGTAGCAACTGCATCTAGGTAGAAGAAAGTCACAGAAGGAACACTAAAAGGGGCACTCACAAAAACTTTTGTCACCAGGGCCCTTGGCAAAATTGTAAAGATGCTTTTCTTATGTGACATATCCATCATTTTTTATAGAGCTGCATACCAGAACTCAGAATGTTATTCATTACCACAGGGCAACTCTATAACCATAAAATAAAATCATTTTGCTTTTATGGTCAGGTCAGGAAAGACTTGCTTCATCCTGCATGCTGTTGAGGATCATGTTATTATAAAGCATGTGACCCTTCTTGCGAGGACTAAAAGGACCTCATTCTAAGTCATAGCATGACAAGTATCCAATTGGCTTGCATAGCTTTGTAGAATCATGGACTCTTAGATGAGAAGGCAAATTAGAAACTATCCATTCCAAGACTTCAATAAAACTAGCATGCTGCCTAACTACATCAGATCATCTGGGAATTGATTAGAAAGCCAGATTCCTAGCTCTCCATATCTCACCTACTGAATCAGAATCTCTGAGGGGAAATATTGCAAAACAGATTCAATGAGGGTAGTAACTTGCTCAAGGTCACACAGCAAATAAGAAGAGGATTCAGGATTCAAACCTAGCTCCAGCTTATTCCAAAACTTATACTATTAAATTTATTGCATTGTCTCTAAGAATGATTGCCACCGGATAATTCAAGTGATGCAGGCCTGAATTGGAATAAGAGGGAAAAGATCAGCATACCTTCAAGCATCACTTCACCACTACAGGAAGGTGGGAGACATACTAGGAAAAATATAAAATTGTATGACAGAGCTTTCTTTTTGAGAAAATAAAAGTGTCTCCTGAAAATGTAAGGGAAGATGAACCAAATAGCAGTTATAACAACAAAAAAAGTGTAGTCTTTCTATGAGGGCTGGTCCTGATGCAAAATGAAAATGTGGGGCTCTTTTTTCAAAATGCAGGGGAAAAATTGTTATTATACTTATTAAAATATAAAACATTTTTCTTTTCTTCTGCAGTCTCTCTCAATTTGTCATTACATCTTTAATTTGCTATTTAATGTAATAAGTGAGGAAAAATTAAAAATTTTTAATTATTAATATGGTTATTACCTTTCATTTTGTATTGTGCCCTGCCAGTCTTAATTGCAAAGATAAGCATTTAACTCATATATGGAATCATGAATGTTACATAATTTTTACTTTGTAACTCCTATATGTGTATGTATTTTGCTCTTATGAAGCACTAAAAATTCTGCACAAACATAACTCAATTGTTTTTATTTCGCTTCTTGATATGCACACATTTTACCAACAATCTCTATATTCAGCTTACTATTGAGTAAGAAAGGACTGAAAAAAAAAAAGGAACCGTGGGTAAGCCTTTCTTTCTCTTTCTTTCTATGTCACAGTTTTCAGTGGAAGTGTTGCTGGAGCTCCTTCATCAGTGGAGCCCAATTCCAGGCTTGAGTTCTCAACATGAGAAGGAATTCAGGGATGAAACAAGCAAATGAGGAAAGTTTATTGAAAAAAAAGAAAGTACACACTCGAGTGATGAGCACAGGTTGTTCGGCACATGAGTTTTATCAGATTAAACAAAGGGTGGTGGAGTTTGAGATGTTGGTATATTATAACTGGTTAGTAAACATTCAAATTAAGGGTTGCAAGTTGACTACTGTGATTGGCTGTCTAAACATTCTTTTTAAAAAAGTGTTTTTATATGAGGAATCTTCACACACACAGTCCACACACAGTATACAGTCAATGGTTCACAATATTATCACACAGTTGTGTACTTATCACCATGATCATTTTTAGAACATTAACATCACTATATAAAAAGAAATAAAAAGAAAAAAGAAGGAATCATATATCCCATACCCCTTACCCCTCCCTCTCATTGACCACCAGTATTTCAATCTACCCAATTCATTTTACCCCTTATTCCCCCTATTATTTATTTTTTATCTTTATTTTTTCTCATCTGTCCATACCTTGGACAAAAGGAGCATCAGACACAAGGTTTTCACAAGCACAATGTCACATCGTAAAAAAATCATCTTCAGGAATCAAGGCTACCGGGATACAGTTCAACAGTTTCAGGTGCTTCCCTCTAGTCACTCCAATACACCATAAACTAAAAAGAGATATCTATATAATGCATAAGAATGACCTCCAAGATAACCTCTCAATTCTGTTTGAAATCTCTCAGCCATTGAAACTTTTTTTTTGTCTCATTTCTCTCTTCCCCCTTTTGGTCAAGAAGGCTTTCTCAATCCTATGATGCTGGTTCCTGGCTCATCCTTGGAGTCCTAGTCACATTGCCAGGGAGATTTTCACCCCTGGTAGTCATGTCGCATGTAGGTGTGGAGAGCAGTGAATTCGTCTGCTGAGTTTGCTTTGAGAGAGAGGCCACATCTGAGCAACAAAGGAGGTTCTCTGTGGGTATACTCTCAGGCATAATTATATGTAGGCTTGACTTCTCCTTTGCATGAATAAGTTTCATAGGTTTGAACTCCAAAATAGAAGGGCCAGCCTATTGAATTGATTGTCCCCATTGCATCTGAGAATATCAGGAATTCCCCAGTGGGGAATTTATATTTCCTCCTTTCTTCCCAGTCCTCCAAGGGGAATTTACAAATTTTTTTTTAATTCTCTGCCTAAATTACTCTGGATTATAATGGGGCATGACACTAACCTGTAAAAACCAGCAAGATCTCATGCTCTATTTAAGATTCCATAACCTTATTGTGTTTGAATAAACTGACCATATAGGTTAAATTAGAATTGTGCTACTTAAATTATAAATTTTTCACCAAGTAAACATCTCTCCCTTTAATCTCACACAGAAGTTGAAGTTTCAAAATATGGACCATATCATACTTTACCCTGTATTCTGATTTACATGAGTCTTACCCAGATGAGCTTCATTCATATCTCTAGTCAAAGTCAGATCATGTTTCAAACTTTTTTAACAGTTGCTAAATGGGATAATGTTTAGTTTCATAGTTTCAAGGCTCTAATTCAGAGTCACAGAAGTACCCAAAGAACCAGAGAATGACCAGGTTACAAGTAAATAGCTCAGTATCTTAGAATTTAGAAATAACAGATACAAGTCCAGAATAGATTTGACTGCTGTAAGAAGAGCTTGCAAGTTAGGATCCTTTACAATAGGACCCAACCTGATAACCTACGGTCTCAACTTCAGTTCTCTGAAATTGTATATATAGCTAGTCCATATGATGTCTATATGTTCTTCCGATTGGTTAGTAAACATGTATATTAAGAGCTATATTAAGCTATTGCAATAGACTGAATAAGCATTCAAATTAAGGGTTATAAATAGGCTATTGTGATTATTCCATGCCTTGTGGTTGAATATTGTATCCTGCTTTGCTCAACTGCTTTTGCTTTCAGGAACCTAACTCTTCGCATCTATCCTACCCCAGATACACACACACTCTGCACCAGGTTGCAAGACACCTCAGGGCTTGCAAGATGTGTTTCTTATGTCTAACCTGCCTAAGCAGTGGTTGGCTAATAAAGGGAAGTAATGTTCGTGAGAAAGGATATGCTAGGGTTCCTTGGTCATTTCTATTTCTTAGAACTCCTTTCTATGTTTGAAGTCAGTTCTGGCTAAAAAGGAAACTGTGCCCTCTCAGGCCCGCAGTGGCCCAACTTAGTCATACACATAACTCACTTCTTGTACTTCTTTTCTGTCTTCTTTAATTCCCATACATTGTGGGCCATCAGAATGCTATGCACAAGGGGTATCATGAATGTGTGAATAAGGTAGAAAGGAACAGACACATATATTATGCATATTATGCATATATTATGCATATTATGCATAAAGACACATATATTATGCATATCTCTTTTGCTCACACACGTGAACCATTGTCCCACCAAACTTCATTTAAAGAATATAGTTTAAAGATAAAATTATTAACAGTTTCAATATAGTGACAGCAGAACTTGAAACAAATGCAATGCTTTTATGAGCATGAGGCCCTGTGTGACTGCACAGGTCACATAGCCATGATGCTGGTCCTATATGTGTATATACAACACTGAGAAATAGTTTCCTTAAAAAGGGACCAGGGTTAGGGCCCTTTGGGACTTTAACATTGAGAATCACTACTTCTGTTGTAGACAAAGAATGAATGGCTAGAGTGAACAAAATATACATTTAAATTCCTTTAGCCCCCAAATTCCAGAAATAAACAGTCTAATCAATTCTACAAACACTTTAATACCTATTTTTATAAGGAAATTCTATGCTACAAATCATAGGAAGACACAGAAACAAAACCTTATTCCCTCAAGCATCTTGGTTACAAAATAAAATAGAGTTTTATTCTAAAGATAAGAACTATTGATGGGATTACAAGAATAAAGGACCTAATTCTTATTTTGGGGATAGGGAAGGCCTCATAAAGGAGGTAGCAGTATATGAGATAGGGCTAAAAGATGGATAAGATTGGAAAAATCAGAGTCAAAGGAGGACGTTGAGGATAGGACATCAACAAAATGACAGCATGGTGGGGGAAAACATATCAATCCTTGCATCTCCAGGTATGTAGTGTAAGGGAATAATTAAAGAGATGTCACTAGAGAAATTGGATCCAGATTGACAAGAGCTTTAAATGACATGGTAGGACTTTGGGTAACTTCTGCTAATTTTTGAACAACAGACCAACACATTTAAGCTGATGATTTATGAAGATAATTCTGATTTCAGTGTGAAAGATGAATTTTAAGGGGAGGGACAGTGAACTATTGTGATAGTCTAGGAAAGAGATAATGAAGATCTGTGATACAGGAATGGAAAGCAAGGGGCCAATATGAGAAAGCCTGAAGAGAGGATTGACAGGAATAGGTGACTGATTCAGTGAGACAGTTGAGATGAAGAAGGAGGAAAATGTTTTTGTGGTTAATTGAATTTTCCAGTAATAGGTTTAATAGAAAACCCATTTTGTCTCAATACTTGTTGTTGAAAATCTTTCTGGAATGTATGAACCCTCTGTTCATCTTTAGTAAGTAGAGTCTACTGAAAATAATTGCATCTTTTTTCGTTGAAGATTTTCTAGGTCCTTGGGGGCATGATTCTGAAAAATCATTTCTCACTGTAAAAGACAATAGATATAGAAGTAGATTGACAAGGTATGAATAGAATTTGAATATATCCTAAATTTCAGAAACCTTAGGGGTTATTTTCTCTATTTTCTCTATTCCTATTCACTTGTTTTCTGTCTATTCACTATTCTACAAAATTTAATGCACTAAAATTTCATCCTTAATTGTTAGTTCAAACTCATTAATTATTTTGCATCCTAGGTTATAATTTCACTTTCATTATTTTTGTTTTGTGACAGAGCTTAGCAGACTAATGGTTTTTAATTTAAGTATAGATATATTTTGTCAAAAATGTGTCATTTCACTTAAAGAAAATAATTTCATTACAACATTTGCTGTATCTTGAGTGATTTTATCTAATAACCTGACTGCAAATATCATTTCTTAACATCACTAAATTTTATAATAAGAATAACATAAAATTCACAGCAGTTCTACATATAAGATTACAGATTCAATGGATTTATCTTTACAATTACCCTTGGCAACATGCTGGTGTGTTTTTTGAAGATCATGCTATAAATATGCCTTTGGCATTTCCAGTATACGACAAATATCAAATTGTTATGTAAAGTTTCTTTTTCTTCAGAGTGTCTATAAATGCCTGTTAAATGGGAATAATACGATTATTCTGCTCTTCCATTGACAAAGTGCAAATTTATAAAATCAGTAATTTCTTTTCTATGATTCATGAAATGTACTCACTGTTTATCTCAGTCCAGTGTACTGAAGCACAATGACATATACACTTAATAGAATTTTAGAGCCCACCATATAAACCAAAAATAAATAAATTTTAGTTGAAGGTAATTTAAGTATGAGATCCACAAAACTGCTGACATTTCAATAAGCTAGCTTCATTCTGGAAGGCAAATTTAATATCACATGGTAAAATCCATGAACATACAAATTTGTTTGTTTTCCAACATTTAAGAGAAACAAATGTCCCCAAACATGCTGTGTATATTGACTATATATACATAATTAAGTCTCACATAACAAGACAGTTTCCTACAGAGGAGAGAAGAGAATGTTGGAAACTTTCAAGAGTTTACAAGTTTAGAGTTTGTGCAAAATATTCCTGTTTTCTCGGATGATAGAGTGTCCATAGTGTTGCAGACTTTTTCACCTACCTATTTAATAGCCACACTTTCTTCCCCATCATCATCATCTCCATCATCATATTCTCCTCCTCCTTGTCATTGTCCTCCTCTTCCTCCTTCTTATTCCTCTCCTGTTTCTTTATAGTTCAGTACTGTTAATTAGTCATACTGTTGTCTATCATCATCACCATCCATTACAAGAACTTTACATTAAACCCCAGTAGAAATACTCTACAACTTAAGCCTAAACTTCCCATTCCTTACCCCAACCCAGTTCCTTTTAAGCTGTACTCTAGATTCTAACACTATAAATTTGCTTATTCTAATTTTTTCACATCACTGAGTTTATACATTATTTGTCCTTTTGTGTCTAACATATTTCACTCAAAATTACATCTTCAAGGTTCATCCATATTGTCACATGTATCAAAATTTCATTCTTTCTTAATAAATATATGCCATATTTTGTTATCCATTCAAATGTTGATGGACATATGGGTTGCTTCCATCTATTGGTAATTGTGAATAATGCTGCTGTGAATTTTGGTGTGAAAATATCTGTTTGAATTCCTGCTTTCAATTCTTTTGAGTATATACCTAGTATTGGGATTGCCAGGTCATATGGCAATTCTTTACTTAGCTTTCTGAGTAACTTCCAAACTGTCATCCACAGAGGCTGCACCATTTTACATTCCAAAGAACAATTAATGATTGTTCCTATTTCTCCACATCCTTCCCAACATTTGTAATTTTCTGTTTTATTTTTAATAGTAGTCATTCTAGTGGGTGTGAAATGATATCTCATTTTTTTTTCTTTGATGATCTGGCATATTTTCTTCCAGTTTTAAAAAAAAGTCTATATTCATAAACATTTGCAAAACCAGTGTCAGGCTGGAGTTTTTTTTTAAAATGTGATTTTGTTGAGACATATTCACACACCATAAAAACCATCTGAAATATAAAATCAGTGACTCACAGTATCATCACATAGCTTTGCACACATCCCCATGATAAATTTTAGAACATTTTCATTACTCAAGGAAATAAATAAAAACTGAAAAAGAAAAACCCAAATCCTTCCATACCCATAACCCTCCCATTATTGACCCATAATTTTGGTGTAGTACATTTGTTACCATTGATGAAAGAATATTATAATATTGCTATTAACTATAGTTCATACTTTGCAATAGGCACATTTTCCCATATACCCCTTTATTATTAACTCCTTATAATAAAGTGTTGTAATTTTTTTCTAGTTCATGAAAGAACTTTTTAATATTTGTATAGTTAATCATAGTCATTGTCCACTGCAATATTCACTGTTGTACATCCCCATGTTTTAACATCCAACTTTCCACCTGGTGACATATATGACTTTAAACTTCCCCTTTCTACCTTCTTCACACACCATTCAGTACTTTTAATTGTTCTTATAGTCTTCTACTTTCTACCGTCATCTTCTACCTTCTACCTTCTACTGTCACCTCTATCTATTTCCAAATATTTAAGTTCAACCTCTTTAAACGTTCTGCACATATTAAGCAACTGCTCATCCTATATCCTGGCAACCTATATTCTATATTTTATTTCTATGAGTTTACATATTATACTCAGTTCACATCAATGAAATCATACTGTATTTGTCCTTTTTGTGTTTGTGTTCTTTCACTTAACATAATGTTCTCAAGATTAATCCATGTTGTCATGTGCTTTGGGACTTCATTTCTTCTTACTGCTGAATAATATTTCATCTTATGTATATACCACATTTTGTTCATTCATCATCTATTGATGAACACATGAATTGTTTCCATATTTTGACAATTGTGAATAATGACACCATGAATATGCATGTGCAAGTGTCCGATTGCATCCCTGCCTTCAGATCTCCTGGGTATATCCAGAGTAGCAGGCCTGAGCTGGTCTTAAGGGAACTCTATACTTGGCTACCTGAGGAACTGACAAACCATCCTCCACAGCAGGTGTACCTTTTGACATTCCTATCAGCAGTGAATATGTGTTCCTGTTTCTCAATATCCTCTCCAACACTTGTAGTTTCCTGTTTGTTTAATAGTGGCCATTCTAGTAGGTGTGAGAAGATAGCTCACTGAGGTTTTGATTTGCATTTACCTAATAGGTAATGAATATGAGCATCTTTTCATGTGCTTTTTAGCCATCTGTATTTATCTTTAGAAAAAATATGTGTTCATGTCTTTTGCCCATTTTTTAATTGTTCATCTTTTTATTGCTGAGCTGTAGAATTTCTTTTTGTATTCTGTATAGCAAATCCTTATCAGAAATGTGGTTTACGAATATTTTCTCCTATTGAGTTTGCTATCTTTTCACCCTACTGGCAAAGTCCTTTGGAGCACTGAAGTAATTGATTTTGAGGAGATCCCATTTACCTTTTATTTCTTTCATTGCTTGTGTTTTGTGTGTAAGGTATAAGAAGCTGTATCCTATCACTAGGTCCAGAGGATGGCTACCTATATTTTCTTCCAGGGGTTTTATGATATTGAAACTTATATTTAGGTCTTTGATCCACTTTGAGTTAATTTTTGTGCAGGGTTTGAGGTAGGGGTCCTCTTTCATGCCTTTGAATACGGATATCCAGTTCTCTCAGCACATTTATTGAAGAGACTGTTCCATCGCAGATGAGAGGACTTGGGCACCCTGTCAAACATCAGTTGATCTAAGGGTCTATCTCTGAACACTCAATTCGATTCCATTAATCAACATGTCTATCTTTATGCCTGTACCTTGCTGTTTTTACCCTGTGGCTTTACAATATGCTTTAAGATCAGGAACAATGATACCTCCCATTTCATTCTTCTTTTTCAAAATTTTAGCAGTGTTTTGTAGTTTTCTGTGTACAAGTCCTCTGCATCTTTGGTTAGGTTATTCTTAGGTATTTGGTTCTTTTATTTGCTATTGTAAATGAATATTTTTTCTTGATTACCTTCTTGGATAGCTCATTACTATTATAGCAACACTATTGATTTTTTCATGTTGATCATGTATCCTGCCACTTTGCTGATTTTGTTCATTAACTCAGGTAACTTTGTCAGCTTTTTTCCAGGATTTTATGAACACAGGATCATGTCATCTGCAAATAATGCATGTTTTACTTCTTCCTTTCCAATTTGGATGCCTTCTTTTTTTTTCCTTGCCTATTCACCTTAGCAAGAACTTCTAGCACAATGTTGAATAACAGTGGTCACAATGGGCATCCTTGACTTGTCCCTGACCTTAGAGTAAAAGCTTCCAGTCTTTCACCAATACATATGATATTAGCTGTTGGTTTATCATATATACCATTTATTATGTTGAGTAAACTTCCTTCAATTCTTACCTTTTGAAGTGTTTTTATCATGAAAGGATTCTGAATTTTGTCACATGCCTTTTCTACATCAAATTGAGATGATCATATGGTATTATCTTTTTGATTTGCTAATGGGGTATATTACATTAATTGATTTTCTTGTTTGGAACCACACTTGTACATCTGGAATAAAACCCACCTGGTCATGGTGTATAGTTCTTTTAATATATTGTTGAATTCAATTTGCAAGTATTTTCTTGGTGATTTTTTCCCTTCATATTCATTAGAAAGATTGGTCTGTAATTTTTATTTCTTGTATTATCTATATGTGGCTTTAATATTAGGATGATGTTGGCTTCATAGAATAAGTTAGGTAGTGTTTCTTCTTCCTCAATTTTTTTGGAAGGGTTTAATAGTATCAAGTTTTCTTGGAATGTTTGGTAAAAGTTTCCTATGAGGCTATCCAGTCCTGGGTTTTTCTTTTTTGGTAGGTTTTTTGGTAACTAACTCAATCTCTTTACTTGTGATTCATCTTTTGAGGTTTTCCATTTCTTCTCAATTCGATGTATATTGCTCATATGTTTCTAGGAAGTTGTCCATTTCATCTAAGTTGTCTAGTTTGCTGACATACAGCTGCTGACATACATCTCTTTAGGATTTAGTCAAATTTATTTATTTATTTATTTACATTTCAGAGTATTAACAATTACTTTCTCTCATTTTTCACCTTGCAAAAACAGATTTTTTTTTACATGGGCAGGCACCGGGAACTGAACCTGGGTCTCTGGCATGGCAGGCAAGAAATCTGCCACTGAGCTACCATTGCACTGCCCAGAAATACTTTTTTTAAATCTCAAATTAAGTACATCCAAAATGCAACAATTATGTATATGACAAATAATTCACAAAGTGCAATTTACTAGGCCTAATTCTAAGAATTTAGAATGACCAGTCAGGAGAAATTTGATATGTAAATTTCAGCTATTTACATATCAAAAAACTAAACCTATGTAAACTCCTAAACTAGAAGCTTAAACGTTTTTGTTAAATTTCCATTAGAAAATAAAAAGTGATGATTTAAACCTCTCCAGCCTTAACCCCAAATAATGGGTTATTTCCCCAGTCTGCAACTAAATAGTAAGCATCAGTTTATCAACACATAAGTATCAAACTCTTATGCCATCAAGTTCATAGGAAGGCTAAGTGTTCATCAATTAAAAAGCAAAACAAGTGGCCATTAAATAACACACTATTCTCCCAGTTCACCAACATTTACTGCAGAATCCCAAGTCTGCAAACTGTGTCACATAGTGACAAGTTATATTATATATTATTTGTGTATATATAAGTTGTATGTACATATACACACACATGCACATGCATGCACACACTCAGTATTCAGTACAAAGTGGCTACTAACAGTCCCTGCAAAAATTTGCTTTCAATTGAAGCTATGGCTTCTATGCCTTGGGATGGTTTGATTTCACAACTGAAAAATACTGCTAATCTCACTCCCTTAAGACAAAATTTGGTTGCATGTTTGTGCCTGTTTGAAACTGTTATATACTCCAGAAAAAAAA
>PVIY010009307.1:0-73180 GCA_004026745.1 Myrmecophaga tridactyla | reverse complement strand
GAGAACCATTTCCTGCTATGAATTTTTAAGACTAGTGACTGGAGAATCACTCTCGCTCTCCCTTTTTTTTTTCCTTTTGGTGCCGTGTCTCTAGTCAATAAATAAGTGGGAAATAAAGGCTTTGTGAGAAAATAGAATGCAGTCAAAAGGTAAATTGTGGGCTTAAAAGCCCCTAAGAGACTGGTACAGACTTGGAAATGTCTCCGTGTCTGAGGCCTTATGCTTCTCTAAGCCCCATTTTCTGTTCTCAGGTTTGCATCTCAGAAAGGTAATCTTTAAAACTGATTGCATTTCATTGGTGTAGAAACTAAACAGGCCATTGCATTACAGTAATAACATCAACATTTCACCTACCTTTGCCTTAATTATTTTTCCGTCTTGCCAATGGAAACCATTTAATAAGATTTATAGGTGGTGGGGAGGTGGCAGGGAGGGGGGGGGGGTAGCGGCTGTGCAGCCCAGATAATCAGCCCAGCTGATTTCCCCATCATTGGGTGTCACCAGTATTCAAGCATGAACTAAAAGCTTTGCAACACTTAAGTAATAATAATGTCAACATCTCACGTGCCTCTCTTTTAATTGTTTTTCCCCCTCAATTTTGCCGCCTGAACCTATTTAACTAAGATTGTCACACAGATGAAAAACCAAGGGCTCTCATGAGTTGCCGCTTTTCTGCCCCTTTGTGTGAAAAGGGAGAAATGAGTAGCAGAAAAACTTTCTTTTAGATTTTCCTAGGGCCTGGGGATCTGGGATGGACCATACCAAAAGCAATTGGAAAGGAAGGTGGACAGCTGGAAAGACAGACATGGTACTGAGATGGTACGCCAGCCAGGGAGGCAAGTGGGATCAGAGTCAGGAGCTGGAAGTAAGGAAGGGGCCATCTCTGTACACCTGCTCTCTCTCCTGGGTGCTTGTAGGCAGGGATGAAGGGGCTTCACTGGGGGGTGGGGTGGGCCTTACTACACATTCCACCAAACAAGCCCCTGGTGCAGTGTATGCCCCTGGCTTTACTGCTAGTTAGCTGGGTGGCTTTGGGGAAGTAGCTCAATTCTTGAGCCTCAGTTTTCTGAAAATGAGTAGGTGGGTCTAGATTAACCATTCTTAGCCTTTTGGGGGATTGCTCATTTGAGAATGGGAATTCTCACACCATGATGCCCATTATATTCAGAAGTTTGCATGCAACTTTACAGAGACAAAAGGCCCAGACCGAAAACCTTTGCAGTTAGCCTGGACCCCTTTCTTTCCACATGCCCATTTCCCACTGCCCCCACTGCTACCTCACTGGTCTGAGCCCCCTCACTTCTCATCTGTGTTACTGCAAGAGCCTCTTAACAGGTATTCTTCCCTTGTCTTCTTACAGTCTGTTCACAATCCTGCAGCTAGAGTAGTCCTTTTGAATATGTCAGACTATGTCACCTCTTCTCAGAACCCTTCAGGGTTGTGCTTTTCACTTCAAGTAGGGATTTTGCTCTGAGATCCACAGCTAACAACTTCACCTTCTCTGTTCAAACGTCACCTTCCACAAAGGTGATCTAAATGGACCAATACCAAGTAAAGAAATTCAATTAATGATTACAAATCTTCCCACAATGAAAAGCCCAGACCCAGATGACTTCATTGGTGAATTTTAGCAAATCTTTAAAGAAGAAATAACATCGATTTTTCACAAACTCTTTCAGAAAACAGAGAAGGAAGGAACACTTTCCAACACATTCTATGGGGTTGGTATTGCCCTGATATTGGCACCAAAGACATCATAACAACAACAACACATAACTATAGATCTATATCTATCATAGTTTATAAACAAAGACCCCTCAACAAAACATTGGCAAGCTGAATCCAGTGTCATATAAGAAAGAATGTAGAACATGGCCAAGTGGGCTTTATCCCAGGAATTCAAGGATGGTTTGACATCTGCAAATCAATTAATGAGATATACTGCATAAATAGAACAGACATCAAAAACTATGATATGTCAGTAGATACAGGAAAAACATTTGATAAGAACCCAACACCATTCCTAGTAAGTGCTCAAAAAACTAGGAACAGATGGAAACTTCTCCAAATTGACATAGAGTGTTTATGAAAGACATTAAAGCTAATGCTGTATTTTGTGGCGAAAGATTCAAAGCTTTCCTCTAAGTTTAGGGGCAAGGCCACTTCTGTCCAACACAGAAAACTCTCAAAAAATTAGGAACAGATGGAAACTTCTCCAAATTGACATAGGGCGTTTATGAAAGACATTACAGCTAATGTTGTATTTTATGGTGACAGATTCAAAGCTTTCCTCTAAGTTTAGGGCCCAGGCCACTTCTATCCAGCATTGCACTATAAGGAAAAAAAGACATTCAAATTGGAAAAGAAGACACAAAACTTTCTTTACTCAAAGAAAAAATGATCCTATATGCAAAAATCTTAAAGATTAAAAAAGCTATGAGAACTAATAAATGAGTTCAGCAGGGTTATAGAATCCAAGATCAACAAAAAACAACTGTATTTTTCTTACTAGCAATGGATAATCTGAAAATGAAATTAAGAAACAATTCCATTCCCAATAGCATGAAAAAGAATAAAATAGGAATAAATCTAACAAAAGCAGTACAAGACATATATTGAAAGCTATAAAAAGTTGCTGAGAAAAATGAGAGCTATAAATAAATGGAGAGACAGTCCATGTTCAGGGATCAGAAGACTAGATATTGTTAAGATGACAATTTTCCTCAAAATGACTTACAGCTTTAATACAATTCTTATCAAAATCTAAGCAAATGTTTTTGCACTAAATTGACAAGCTGATCTTAAAATTTATATGGAAATGCAGAGAAACAAGGATAGCCAAACAATTTTGAAAAAGCAGAACAAAGTTGGAGGACACACAATTCCTGATTTCAAAACTTTCTACAAAGCTGCAGTAAACAAGACAATTTGGTACTGGCATAATAACAAACATATATGTCTAGAAATAAAGCCTTTACATTTTTTTGTCAATTGATTTTTGACAAAGGTGCCAAGGCAACTAAATGAGGACATGACAGTCTTTTTAAATAAATGATATGAGGACAACTGGATATCTGTATGCAAAAAGACCCTTACTTCATGACTCATACACAAAATTAACTGGATCATAGATCAATTAAAATGGATCATAGGTCTAAATGTAAGAGATAAAACTATAAAATTTCTAGAAAAATATATGGGACTTTGTGACTTTGGGTTAGGCAGAGTTCTTAGATATAATATCAAAGCATGATCCATTAAAGAAAAAATAATAAGTGAGAATCCATTAAAATTAAGAACTTTGTGCTTCAGAAAACAATTAAGAAAATAAAAAGACAAATTGAGAAGAAATATTTGTAAATAATCTATCTGATAAAGGACTTATATCCAGAATATATAAAGAACTGTTTCAGTACAATAATAAGAAAACAATGGCCCAATTAAAAAATGGGCAAAAGATTTGAATACACATTTCACTAAAAAAATACAAATGGCTAATAAGCACATGAGAAGATGCTCACCAGCCAGTCATTAGGGATACCCATATTGAAACCAGAATGGGATACCATTTCGCACACACTAGAATAGCTATAATGAAAAAGACTGACAATAACAAGTATTGGGAAGGATGTAAGGAAACTGGAACTCTCATACACTGTTGGTGAAAATAGGGTAAGATGGTACAGAAGGCTTTGGAAATGGTTTGGCGATGTCTTAAAAAGTTATACATTAACTTATGAAAACACATGGCCATGTAAAGACTTGTGTGTCAATGTTCATAGCATTGTTATTAATAACAGCCGCAAACTGGAAACAACCCAAATGCCCATTTACTTATGAATGGATAAACAAAATGTGGTATGTCCGTACTATGGAATACTATTCCACAATAAAAAGAAATGAACTACTCATATATTCTGCAACATAGATGAATCTAAAAAATATGCAGAGGGTGGGCCATGGTGGCTCAGCAGGCAGAGTTCTCGTCTGCCACGCTGGAGACCTGGGTTTGATTCTGGTGCCTGTCTATGCAAAAAAAAATATTATGCAGAGTGAAAGAAGCCAGACACAGAAGACAATGTATTGTACAATTCTATCTATAAGCTATATCCAGAAAAGGAAAATCTATGGAGACATAAAGTGGGTCAGTGATTGCCAGGACTGGGGATGGTTGCAGAGATGACCCAGGGATCTTTTTATGGTGATGGAAATGTTCTAAAACTGGATTGTGGTGATGGTTGCACAAATATACATTTACTGAAAATCATGGAGTTGGATGAATTTAATGGTCATAAATCATACTTCAATAAGGCTGTTAAAAAAAGGAGAAGAAAAAAATCCACATTGTCCACATTTTCCATAAGGTCTACTCTGAGAGTCTCAACCTACTGTGTCCTCCAGAAAACCTAATTCCTTATACCCTGCTATACTTTTTTTTTTTTGAAAAGCACTTATCACTTTTTACTAAGCTGTAAAATTCTCTCATAATTCCCTTCTCCCCCTGCTAGAAAACGTTTCCTGAAGGCAGGAGGTTTTAGAATGTTTTGGTCACTCATGTTTATTCTCAGTACCTACAATCCTACCTGCCGCATTGAGCCACATAAATATACATTGAAAAGTTGAATGAATGAAGAACATTGATTGGAGAATCTTTGCAATTCTTTGCAGCTTTAAAGTTCTATAATAAAGATTAGGCTTTGGGGTGTCTTTCCAGAGGTGTCTCTTGGTGCTTGGTAGAACTGTTGCCCAGACCAAATCGATATCAGGATCTGGGGCTGGAGTCAAGACAGGGAAGTCCCCTCAAGGCCCTTGCTCAGAGACCAAACTTTCTCTCGCTTGAGGAGTTAGAAAGGACTAGTTTCCCCCTTCCCATTCACTGTGCAGCGTCTAGCTTATTTCCTTCCCTTTTGATGTTGGTGGATGGGTCTGTACAGACTTCTCTTGAGCATCCTAGTGCGTGTGTGTTTGTGTGTATAGATAGAAGGGAAGCAAGCAGAGGGCCGAAGGAAGGGGTGTGCTGGTGAGAAAAGCAGCACCAGTTCTTACAGGGTGTGCTGGCTTGAATCTGTGGTGGATCCCAGAAAAGCCATGTCTTTTAATCCTCATTTAATATTGCTGGCTGGGAGCTTTTTGATTATTCCCATGAAGATTTGACACACCCAGATTTTTGGGTGGTGACTTTTGATTAGATGGTTTCCGTGGAGTTGTGATTCCACCCATTCCACATGGGTCTTGATTAGCTTACTGGAATCCTTTAAAAGAGGATGCATTTTGGAGAGGGTCCCTCTTAGAGCCATGAGAACCCACACAGCCAGAGACCTATGGAAAATGTCCCCAGGGAGCTTCATGAAATAGGAAGCCTAGAGAGAAAGCTAGCAGACGTTGCCATGTTTGCCATGTGCCTTTCCAGTTGAGAGAAAAACCCTGAACTTCATCAGCCTTTCTTGAGTGAAGGTAACCTCTTGTTGGTGCCTTAATTGGATGTTTTTATAGCCTTCCTTTAATTGGGACATTTTCTCAGCCTTAGAACTGTAAACTAGCAACTTACTAAAATTCCCTTTTTAAAAAGCCATTCTGTTTCTGGTATCCTGCATTCCAGCAGCTAGCAAACTAGAACACAGGGGTTATCTGTGTGGCCAGCAGCCCCTCTCCCCACCTTTTGTTGCCACTCCTGAGGCTGAATGGTATTCCTGGCACCAGGTGACTTCTCAGCAGCTAACACCATCCCTGACATATTTACATATTGAAAGCTCTTTCTTTATATAAACATTTACGAACACCTTGATCAACTTGTAAAAATGTGACACTTTTTTGGAAGTCAGCCTTCTTGGGCTGTGGGGCTCAGGCTATCTATTTTTGCAAGATGGGGACAGCTGTGTGGGTTTCTGGGTACTTAGGAACTTCCCACTTAGAAAACCCCCCTCAACATGGACAGCATCATTTGGAGGCCCAGAGCAATCAGGAAAGAAGCATTGGGAAGTCCCCAGAAAATGAGCCTTAAAGGGATAGAAAATGGAGGCTGCAGATCAGGGATCCTGGCTCCCAAATTGCATCTGGGTAACAGGGGTTGCCAGGAATGGTTTCCTGAAGCCTTTCCCTGTCTCCATGAGCCCTGGGGCTGTGTGAAGGCTCAGACCAGGCTCTCGGTGTTCCCTGGGGTGGAAAGAGATCTGTATTTCTGGTTTATGTTCTTAAGGGAGACAGCTGTAAGTATGAGCAGAGTTTGGAGAAGGGGAAAGGGCATGACCTAGCAGAAAGGACAAGGGCTTTTGGAGCTAGAAAGACCTGAGCTCAGATTCTGGATGGTTTTCTTTTCTTATTGTATGACATTGGTAAGTTAATGGGTTGCTTTGTGTGTCAGTTCCTTATCTGTAAAGGGGGACAGCAGGCTGACATGGCAGGGTTGAGGATAAAGGCACGTATATGGCTTGCCCAGTGCAGTGGCTGGCATATAGAGATGGTCATGAGTGCTGCTCTTTTCTTTTCTTTCCATTCAGGACCAACTGAAGTGCTGTTCTTGTGTACAGATGATGTGCTTGGCCTTAGATCTCTCCATTCATGCCTAATGGCACATAACCACCGGGCAACTGCCTGGGGTTTAGGACCACGGGAACCCTGAATGGGGGGGTTGAAGCTATGCCCTGTCTCTGGTCAACCAATCAGAACGTCTTGCGAGTTAAAGCTGGTCTGATAAAGCCAGGAATCAGAGTTCTAATGAAGCCCCCAGCCCTTGTTCTGACATCCTGCTGTCTTGTTCATCCTTTCCTGCCATACACCTTTTGCTCCTTGCAGGCTCAGATCCAACTGGACCAATTCTCACCTTGCTTTTTTGCCCACATAAACTTTCAACCTTGGCATGCCTTGTCCCTCTTCCATACTAAACCATGCCTCTGCTCCCTTTCAAGCTTGGGTTCAAGTGCACTTTCTCTATGAATGTGGCCCATTGCTTCTTGGCTTTGCCACTCTCTCTACTGTCCTTCTCTCCAAATTCTGAGAAATTATTTCAGCTGGTAGGTATGTCATGAGGTTGGCATTAGAAATGACATATCAGGTTATCCATCTTTTTTTGCTTTTCAGCCACGATGTCTATGCTCATATAGGCGACATTCCACGGCATACCCTGATTTTGCCAGCAGGATTGCAGCATGGTTAATTTCTGAATTATGTTCAACAGTTTCCAGCTAACTTTACTCATTCCCTGTGACAATTCTACCACTCTGGTGATGCCATTGTGTCTTGACACTCCAATTGAGAGCTTCTGAGCTGGGCTAGGTCCACCTGGGCTGGAATTCTCTCACCAGGGTCCCTTACAGATTGTGTTTTGGAGACATTGAGATAGGATGGATACACCTTCTATTGTTTCTGGATCTTTTCTTTCTGCATATTCCCCCTCTCTTGGGCCAACCTCAATAACCCTTGCTTGACTGCAGAGTTGGGAGAGTTGCAGCTATCATCTCATTTCTGGGGGAGGGAATTGATTTCTTCCCTATGCAACAAACAAGTGGAAAAACTCAGCCTCTGCTTGCATACAGCCAGAGACAGAGAGCTTACTACTTGACAAAGCTCTCACTATTACTTTTAATTGTGGAGATAAAAGTTTCCCACCTGGCCCTGGTTCAATTGCACAGAATAAATCTATTTCTTTTCTTCAAATGTTTCAGAGGATTCCTGTTCCCCTAAGTCTTCTCTTTAGCAAGCCAAACCTCCCCATTTTTTTTTCCCATTGTGTACACAGTATATAGCATGACTTCTCCAGGTGCCAGGTCCCTGCTAGACTTCAGGGATTCTGCATGCTGTCCATGGTGCTGACTGACCACAGGCTGACCTGAACCAAGGATTGGCTCTGTGGCTGCCTTGGGGTACCAACCAGTGAACACTTTCTGCTGCTGCTTTTTCCTATTGAGTCCCCAAGGTCTGAGTTCAATCTGGTGCCTACAGAGCCAGTCCACATATGGAGAGTAATGCTGAAGGTTGGAATGGAGCACCACCCAAGGGCCAGGCTCTGAGCCCGCCAGGATGCTGCAGGGTGTGTGTGGGGTACATGGGGCAGCAGAGCAGACAGAGAGGTAGGTGGGGTCTCTCTTCTCTAGAGCCTGGGAAGAAGTTACCCTGGCATGGGATGATGAGGAAATGGATAAATCCCTGCCTCAGGGAGCTGGATGAAGAGCTGTGCAAACCACCCCCCCACCCCAGGCTGCCTGGTGAGACAGAGGGTGATGGTTCCCAAATGCCTCTCTCCAGCTGGAACCACAACACAGGCCCTGTCACAGCACCAGGGTAATAAGGCTGTGGCTGTTTGCACTCCAGAGGCAGCTGTGTAGCTTTTCTCTTCAGAAAAATGAACCCCAGCCAAGAGATGAGCCCTAACTCCCAGATTGGGACTGCACCCCCGTCCTGTCCCGGATGGGGGTCTCCCTTAGGCTCTGGACCTTGCCCACTCCCCACTGCCCCTCTCTTTCTGGGGCTGCTCTTGGTCTCAGCCCTTGTGAGCCTGCCTTTGGTTGTATGGGTTCTCCTCATCCTGCCCTTACCCCCTTGCCTGTTGGAGGAAGGCTCCTGTTTAGTGACATTTTCCTTTCTCATTTCATGCTGTAATGGAAATTTGTTGACAGTTTAAAATCCATAATGTGCCATGAAACCTTAGTCTCATGTCCAGGATGAGGTCAGAGCAGAGAAGTGGTGGCCTATTTTTTAGCCCTCGAGGTCTCCCTGTCCAGCTCCTGCCTCTCTGGGCTTACCCCAGGGCTGACCTCAGACAGAGACCTGGGTTTGACACTCAAGATGCCCATGACCCTGGAGCCAGGAAAGTGCTAATTCATCCCTAGGTGGAGCAGGCTGTCCCTGCCCTCCCTCTCAGGTCTGCTGGTATTCTCTTCTTCCTCTTCCTCATTTTTAAGTAGGGGGACTCAATGGAGAATTAAGACTCTTGTGCTGGGGGGGGGACATTCTCCAACAACTCCATTCTTTTCCAGGCCCAACAAAAACGAGAGATAATACTTCTGCCACATCACTGAGAGTTTGCCCACTTCCCAGTAGTAACTGATTCCCTTGACTGAGTGTTCTTGTGTCTTTCCATCTCAGGACTCTGATGATTCTCAGTCATGCTCATGTGTGTGTGTGTGCGTGTGTATGTGTACGCACATGCATGTGTGTGCACGAGCGTGTAGATCTTTGAGGCTAAGGAGTCTGTGTGTGTATGAATGGGATTGAGGCATCATCAGGGAGTTTATTAAATGGCCAGTGGCTAGCTGGGCTTCCTGACTGAGGACCCCATTAGGAAACTAGGACAGATGTAGGCTCCTTCCTGTGCTTTTTGAGGTTTGCAAAGATGTTGGAAGCTATGTCCAAGCCTGAGGAAACAGCCCTGGGATGGGATGGGTGGGTGAGAGCCCATAAAGGATGGGCTGCAGGATGGGCAAGAGGGGCTTTTTTGACACCTCACTGAGGCTGGTGACTCCTCAGCCAGCTATATGCTGAAGGTTACAGGAAAGTGACTTGAATTTCATGGGCTGTCCTGGAGCTGCTGGTTCCATGCTTCACGGTGGAAATCAGAGGATCAGGGTCCTGACTTCTGCAAATCTCCATGGTCTAAGCTCCTGCTCGCTTTGGCTGATATGTTGAGCCTGCTCAGCATCTTCCAGGGTCATGCTTGGTTAAATCAGCTGAAGGGCGCATTGTCCTTGCTCTTAGGAGCCAGGGAAAAGGGATGCAGGGAACAAAGCCCTTCATACCCAGCCGCCCCCAAAATAAGGAAGAATTGTGATCCAAATGCAGAGTGGATTTGCATTCCATCTTCCCACCTCTTGATTTTTACCAGGGGAAAAGCAAGTCCCCAGCAGTTAGCATCATTACCCCATGTCTTGCAGTTGGATGGTGGTAGGACTAGGGCAGGAATACCATCCTCCCGACCTCCAAGCCTGGGCCCGCTGCTCTGCTCGGACCTGGAGACTTGCCGGTGCTTGCAGCAAGGTGGTGGTGTGCTTCAGGCCTGTGCACAGAGCTGCCTAGAGCACCTAAGCCATTTGGTGATGAGCTGGGGATGCAGGGGGAGGGTGTGGGGACACGAGAACCAGGAAGTGGTAGGGCAGGAGCAGGAGGCTGAGAACCTTCCATGTATAGCACAAGCCGAGCGAGCGCTTCCCTGGTGGAAAGCAAGAGGTGCTGGAAGGTGGGGATCGGGGAGGGGGTGGGATATGGTCCTGAGGGTGGGCTTTTGGGGCACTGCTCCCAAGTGGTGGGCATTGCCCAAGGCAGTGTCAGGTATCCAAGTCACTCCAGGTTGTCGACTTAATTAGACCGGTTAGCGCTCTTCTCTCCTCTGCAGAACTTGTACTCATTGCCCTTGGTGGAGCTGCACTGGGGGGAGGTGATGGGAGTTCCTTGCAGTGGCTCCTCCCCTTCTTGGAGAAGATCCTGCCTGCCCCCAGCGACAAAGAAAGGAAGCACTGTTTATCTCCATCCCTGAGGCCTCCCCAGCCCCTCTGGAAGGCCTTTAGCACCCGGGAGTCTCTTTCTACAACCTCATTCCCGATTTCCCACCATAAAGGATGGGCCTCAGGATGGGCAAGAGGGGCTTTTTTGACACCTCACTGAGGCTGGGATAGAGATGGGGGGTGAAGGAGTGAGGACAGAGGGGGCATTCATTGCCATGGCAACATGGCAGATAAGTGGGGACAGGGAGGCTGTTGGTGTGATGATCTTGGAGTGCGGCAGGAGGGAGGGTCTCCAGTGCTCCAGCCAGGAAGCCAGCACACATGGGCCCAATAACTAGAGCAGCCTCCGGGGAGACCCTCTATCTGTCCCCCACCCGACCCCATCCACCACAAACTGCTATGGGCAGCATGACACAGGACATTGAACCACAGTGAGGCCTGCAGAGGCCAGGGAAGCTATACTGTAATGTGGAAGGGAGAGCCAATAAGTCAGCCTAATTTAACTCAGTGTTCCCCAAGCCACACTCATCTTATAACCTGCCAGAGCAGGTCAGCATAGTGTTAAACTGGAAGGGGGAAGAGGGGGTGTGTGGTGGCTAAAGAGAGGGGGAGGAGAGGAAACCGATTCTGGCCCTGGGGACGTGGGGGTGACCTGGGCCACCAAGAAGGGACAAAGCAGCAGGAAGGAAGCGGGAAGGAGCTGGTGTGTACATGGGGGATGAGGTGTGTAACAGCCCAGACGCCTTCTCCCATATGGAACTTCAGCAGATAAGGATGCTTTTTTTGCTCCCCTCTCCCATCTCTGGCTTGTTCGCTGCCCCCATTTGGGGGTGATTGCAGGGTAATGAATGTGGCAGGAGACAGGCACACAGCAAAAATGAGATGCAGCACCTAAGACCAGGCCGGGGCCCAGGAAAAACATGCTTAATAAGGAGATAAGGAAATCAATTCTGCTTGTCTTCCCAGGCGTGAGCGCCTGGGAGGGGCTGCAGAAATCGTGCCTTTCTGCCTTGTTTGCTGGATGGAAAGGCTGCTGCAGGACAGAGTATGATTCCCCAAGTAGGCGGAGTCACTTACTGGTATCTTAATGTTCCCGGAATAATTGTGCAAATAACAATACCAATTATAATAACTGTCAATATTTACCTGCCCTGCTGTATATCTGACACTGTCATGAGAAGAACTTTATATATATTATCTCAGCTAATCCCTTCTCCAAGCCTATGAGTGTGGGTGCAATTAGTTCTACCACTTTACATATGGGGAAACTGAGGCACACCCTGGGTAAAGTGGTCCAACCCGGTTTCATGTGCAGGCAATCTAGCTTCTGGAATCTGGGCTCCGGCCCATGAGTCTACATTGCCTCTCTAGGAAAAATAACAAAAAGCACCGCACTGGGGCTTACTCTGTGCCAGGGTTTGTTCTTTGTGGTGAGGCTCTGTGTAAATCCCCCTGCCACCCCAGTTTGCCCCCTAGCCCTTTTCCTTCAGTGCAACAGCCCAAGCAAACCTTCACTGTGCACCTAGTACGTGTTCCAGGCCCTGCAAAGCACCAGGGATGCAAAGATGAACAAGATATGGTTCCGGCCCCTGAGAAGCCCAATGTGGGAAACACTCTCGATATACTGGGTTGAGTGCTGTGATTGAGATATGTACACACGGCTAAGGGAGCACAGACAGGGACAGGCAGGCCACGTGGGGTTCCAGGAAGGCTTCTTGGAGGAAGTAATTACTAAGATGAATCTTGGCAAGGTGCAAGAGTTAGCCAGGGGCGGAAGAGAAGGAGTGTGGGCTGGGCACAGCCTGCATGAGCGAAGGCACGGGAACACAGCCAGTGGTGGGCAGATACTCACTGACTGTTATTCCTGGAGCAAGGTGGGCAGGGGCTGGGGAGAAAGCAGGTGCCAGGCTTCAGAGGGTTTTGTGTGCAATGGCAGGGAGCTCGGGCGTTATTCTACAGAGATGCTTTCTCAGTCTTGAAGCTCCTGGTGCTGAGACTCTCCCCTGCTGACTGGCCTCTTTACGTCTGTGTGACTGTGGGTGGCTTTCCCACTACCGGATCCTGGAAGGATGTTTTTAGAAATCAGCTGTCTTAGGCTGTTTCAGCTCTGCCTCCCCTTGCTGTATGACCCTGAGTTCTTCATTGTCCCTCTCTGGGCTGTGTCTACCCATAAGATCACAGGATTGGGAATTAGTGAATGCTGCTAACGCTGTGGGTTTAGAAGACCTCTGCCCTGCTGCTCCCGGGCAGATGAGCGGCAAAGGGAGCTCATGTTTTTGAAAAACAAAACAAAACGAAACAAGTCAAAGACACATTCAGGCCTTATCTGTTTGTCCTTCACATTATTTGGGGCTTAGCATCATTTTAGAAGACACCGTTTTTGTTTGAACTGACTTAGTCTCTAAGATTAAATAACTCATGTCGATTTAGGAAGTTTTTTTTCTGTTCGGAACAACAGACAGCAGCGTTAGAATATTATTAGAAGGGGCAGGAAGAAGACGGGATGGTCAGGAAGAAGAGGGAAATGGGAAGGCAAACTGGGGAAATACCCTTTTAAATAATTTATCTAACAGTCAACACCCCCCGCCCCCCCATTTCCAATTCCCTCACCCTACTCTCCTTGTTCTTATTCACAGCACCGATTGCCATCTAGCATCTTACACAATGTATGTGTGTAACAATGTAAGGTGTTTATCGTTCATCTGCTGCCCCCGCAGTAGAACACAAGCTCCACTAGGGCAGACGGTTTTCCCTTTCACTCACTGATGGACCCCAAGAACCTCCATCTGTGCATGACACGTAATAAATGCCCAGCAAATATTAGGTGTTCGAATCCTCGGCACCCATTTCTTCCTGCTCTGAGACCCCCAACTCTCGGTTTGCAAATTTCCAGGCAGATAGGAAGATCAAGAGCAAAGACACGTGTACACTCCAGCTCTGGGCTAGTTTAGATATTTTCAACTCTGAGTGCCTGTGGGTGGGGAGAGAGCAGTCTGCCCGCGAGAGTGTGTGAATGTGCCCACGCGCGCGTACGCCCTTAAAGTATACAGCACTTCACTGTTTATAGAAGAAGAGCGTGTGTCATAAATATATATAGTTTGGTCCTCACAACAATTCTATGGGATCGATATCTTATTATCCCCGTTTTATAGACGAAAAGCCACAAACTCATTCATTCTTTCATTTTTGTAAAAACAAACGTTATTGAACATTTATTCTGGGCTAAGTGCTCGGCATGCAGAGTTGAACCCAAGAGGCCCAGTTTCAGTGCTAAGGACCTTGCCTGAGGTCACGCAGTTATTAAGGAGCCTGGGGTCTTCTTCCCAGCCCAGGGCCCTTCCTACCACGTCACGGTTCTGCACATGTGCACGGGAGTCCTGTGATGTTGGCTGAGCTGTCTCTGCAGAGTTGGCTGGGTACATGGGAAAAGCTGATTTTGGAGACCTTAGCAGGGAGCCAATTCCAGAATCCCAAGGCTGTACAGAACCTTGAGAGGTTGGCCAGCTCCTCTTCTAGCCTAAAAGTGGGGTGCCATCAAACCACCCTAAACAATTACCTTCCATGCCTTAGTTACCATGTGATTCCAGGACCCAGTGGGTAACGAGCCACTTTCCTAAAGTAGCTGGTGCAACGGGAGTCATGGCCATTTGGGAACTGGAAAGCTCTTAGACATCATTGTGTTCATCACCACCTCCCATTTACAGATGAGGAAACTGAGACCCAGAGGGGTTGAGTAACAGGGCTGAGAACACACAGCTGCTTAGCAGCGGGACCAAGGCTTGAGCTTCCAAGTCTGCTGCTCTGTCCATGATACCATGATTCCTGAGATATTTGGAAAACCAAAAGTAGGCTGTCTTGGTTAAATCATGGTCCTCAGCAGCTGGCTGGGCCACAGAGGGAGGCAGCCTGACCTTGAGGACCTTGCTGCTATGCCCTCCATTAACCTGGTCTGAGGTCACCCCTGCTTTGCCTTTCTCAGCTTCACAAGCTCAGCCCCATCCCTCTTCCCCTCCCCACCTCATTCCATTGCTCCCTGCCTCTGCCTCCTGGGATACCAAATGCTTAGCTCAAGGTTGCCTCTTGCCTGATTGCATCTGAGAGCTGGAAACGCAACACTAATTAATGTGTCTGTGACTCTGGCTTGGCTGCCGGGCCCAGTCCCCATCCGTCCCTGGATCCTTGCGGGCTCAGTGAGCTGGCCCTCTGGCTTCTCCCAAGCAGGCCTCCGGCAGATGCATATTTTAACAATGCACATCTGTTGACTATATAATCTCTTGTATTTGCCCTCCTTACTTGGTGCTTTGATGGAAGAACCCTGGGGGCCTCCCTCTGTTCCAGCCAAAGTGTTTGCTTTGCAATTTTGTCGGAATACCATCTGATTCTGCTCTTACATCTTCTGCAGGTTCTAATCAGGCTCTTACTTTATTTAATTAAAAATCTATCTCAGGCAACTACAGACTAAATTAGGAAGCTTTCTCGTTCCTGGAACGAAGGGAAGGCAGCCCTCCCTTGGGGAACCAGCTGGGATATGTTCCCAGGCTGAGATGTCACAGCCAAGCAGATGGGGTCTTGGTTGGGAAGGCCAGCTGGGCGAGGGTGGAGAAACACCTCTCTCGCTCCTGCTGGAACAGGACTCTGTCCACCCATCATTGACCAGGGCCAAGACCAGGCCTCTCTTTCCAGCCAGCGGGGTCTGCTCCTCACTCAGAACCTTCCTCCAAGGGCAGTAGGTGAGACTCAAAACCACCTTGAAACTTGGCCAGGCTGGGCCCTCAGGCACAGCCTATAGGACCGGCTGGGGGTGACAACCCAGGGAGGCCCAGGGAGGCCCAGATGACTGGAAGCAGAGTTCGGGGTGGGCAGGGGGCCTCTTCACTGCCTGGGGTTTAGGTTGCTTATGAGGAAGGGTTTTTTCAGTCTCTGCAGGAAAGTCTGATGGACAAGTTGACTGTTCAGGCTCTCTTTGGGGGCCTCAGGAATTACAGTGAGATGAAGCTGCTCATCCCCTAGAAAGCCGCCCCCGCCCTCCACCCTGCCTCCCTCTTCTACCCATCTCCAAACTTGAATTAAACATCTCCCCCATGTGGGCAAACCTAGCTCTGTGCCCAGCAGGCAGTACCAGGCCAGGCCCCTGAGCGGTTCTAGAGGAAGTAGGGGGTATGAATGCCTTTTTGATGTGACCACAAACGCATTCATTCGCATCAGATTTGAGGCTCTGCTCTCAGAAGCCTGGCTCTGAACCAATCAGATGATGGAGGTTCCGCTGGCATCTCAGAACACAGAGCCTTGCTTTAGGGTGGAGCATCTGGAGTCCATTTTGAATGTTAACTAAGTGGTGTGACTGCCTGACAATTCCTGGGCCTCTCTGAGTCCCAATTTACTTATCTGTAAACAATTTGGAATAATCCAGACTTGGAAGAATTTGACTTCGCTATCTAATGGAACACATGATGGCTGGGTATTCCAGGTGGAGCTCTGACACTACTTAAGGACAAGACACATCTCCTGTGGTTTGAGGTTCTAGGGAAAGTCAGAGGAGGGGACCACACTTGTTTTAGCACTTGTGGCACCCTCCAGAGGGAAACGAGGCAGTAGAAGGCAGATGCCTTTGAGGATGGGGGGTGCTGAGTAATTTCCGAAGATGCAGATTTTACAACTTCTCTTAGCAAATCTGTGCTGGCATTTTGCAACCCTCAAAATCAGAAGAAAAAAATATCAGGCTCTATAAATTCTCCCCCCCCCCCACCAAGTTTTAGACCCATTACTGTTTTAGCCACCACTTCAGGAAAAATGAAGACAACTGTGTCCCCATCTAATGCCTCAATCCCTCTTCTGAAGGTCTACTTCGAAGATAGGTAATCCCAAGGAATTTACTTCGCTCTGTCGGATTGACTTCCCCTCCCTTTCATCCCAGGCCACAGGAGACTCAGAGTTGAAGGAGGTTTCTGAAGCTGACCCTGTGCCCCTCCTCCCAGACTCCAGAAGCCCAGCACACGGCTTGCCTTGTAAGTGCTCCACGCGGGCCTGTCAGCTGCGGTGTTTGGAATTACCAGTGGCGGTGCGTTTGGCTGTGTAGATCTGAAGATAACCTGGCACGCTCTTAAATATTTCATCTCTGAGCAGCAAGCGCCTTATCTGCCAGGCAAGCAGGCAGCGCCTCAGCAGCTGACCCTGTTGTCAGAACTTCGCAACGGCTGCTGGGAGGTGGGCAGGGTGGGATTGGACCCGGGGCCCGGGGCCCTGATGCGTGCGGGAAGAGGCAGTGAGGCGACGATAGGAGTCAGCTCTGGGGCAGTGCCTCATTGCTCTAGCCAGGAGACCCTGGGCAAGTCCTTTATCTGGGCTGCAACCCCTGCCCTGTCCCAGCCGGTTGTGTCAGGAGCAGCTGTGTTAATGTAGGTGAAGGCGCCTTGGCGGTCGGTGTAAGTGCGGTGGAATTGTGGGCTATTATTATTTATGAGCCAGGCTTGGTTCTGGGGTCCCTGTCCTTGGTAACACCTGGCTGGTGGAGGGAGATAACACAGGCTGGCCTCTAAGTCAGAACACGGCAGTTTAAGGTGTCACCACAGGGCAGGATGTTCCAAGAATACCAGGCTCCTGGGAAGCCCAGATGAAGGAAAGACCAAGAGGAAAAGGTCCGATTTGGAATAAGGGCCTGGAATGAATCTTCTTAGGGGTGATTTTGTGCAGCCTGGTTCTCCACCTGAGAGTTGGGTGGGGGGTGGGGAAAGCAGCGTTCACTGGTGAGCCCTGAGGGTGCTGGAATAATGGGGAGAATGAAGCTCAAGTCTGGTTCTGGCCAGGGAGGTGGACAGTTAGGGCTTTGTCAGCACCCAGAGGGAGGGTGGTCAATCCAGAACGAAGGAACTCCAGGACTGGGCTCCCAGTAATGACAGGACTGAGCCATTTCTCCTCATTTCTCTATTGCCCCTCCATCAGGGCCTGGCACAGGTCAGCTGCACAGAACTTGATTTCTGAGGACTCTATAAGCCCTACTTAGCTCCCTAAGCTGGAGCCAAACACACCTTGTTAGGTCGTTCGTCAGTCGGACATTGGCCATCTGATGTCTTAGTATAGGAACTTTGACTTTCCCCCGTTTGGTGGGGTAAGAGAAGTACTGAACTGATGGAAGCTTGTGAGATGAGGCTCTGAGGCTCTGCCCAACAGGGCCTCCCCCACAGTCTGGCCAGAAGGGATCCTTCAGGAGCTGAGTCTTTGGTGCTTCCCATAGCACCCCCTTCCTCATCACCCAACCCTGCCCCCCACCCCACTGAGCGGCTCTTACCCAGGACGGTCAGGCGAGCAGGGCGGGACCGGATGGCAGCCTGGATGGCCTGGCACTCGTATACAGCATCATCTTGCAGCTCTGCCCGCAGGATCTTCAAGTGGTGCTCCCCTGACAGGTGGTTCCCTACCACCAGGTACTGTGGGTAACCTGTAGAGACAGTAGGCAGGTCAAGGGGGGCTGGATGGGTGGAGGAGATATTCAGGAAAAACTTGCAACACAGGGGGACACCTGCTCTGGGGCTTGGGTGCAGAGGCTGCCAAGCGGTGGCCAAGGGTCCCAACTTCAGTGCAAGGAGCCCCCATACCATGAGTTTTCCCTTGGAGCTGGGGCAGTGTTACATGTGTGCTTATGCGTGTATATGCATGTAAGGGTGCCATAGGTTTCAAGGTCAGGAAAGCTGGGGGAAGCCATTGTTAGAGAGGGAAAGAGAGAGAAGAGCATGAAATGCTAAGGGTGGGCCAACATACTGGGTCACTCCCCCTGGGGCATGGACTGCTCAGCAGTGGGGTTTGCCAAACAGATGTGCATTTTGGTAAGAGACGTATAGAGGGACAGAGAAATCTAGAGAAGACAGTGAGGGAAAAACTGAAGAAAGAAAAAGAGAGCAATAGGTGGAAAAGGACCATGAGTCACATTTGAGGGGAAAAGTTTTATTTCTGGATGGGCAAGAAGTAGAAATCTCAGCCTGTCCTATGGAGCTCGGTTGTCTCGGGCCACGTTGAACCACAATGGCCCTTTCCTAGTTACTCCCAATACCCGCCCCTGAACCCCAGGGCTTGAATAAACACTTGAGGGAGGGGCTCAGGACACTTAGGAATTTGGGGTCCCTTATACCATTGGTGATGAATAGTAGATTAAAAAAAGGATCACGGATGATAAATCATTCATCAGCTCTCCTGGGGTTATTTAGGGCTGAATATAATAAATGCCAACATGAGTTTGGCAGATCCTTTCCTTCCTGGGTCTTGGACCCTGGACTTTCTTAGTTTCCCCCCAGATGGAGCTGAACGTGCCCACCCAGCCCCTTTCAGCTGTGGATCTGTAGCTGGTGGATTCCCTGCCCTGGTAATTCCTGCACTGGCTCCTCTTCCCCTCCGAGGCCACCCTGCTGCCTCCCCACCTTCTGCCAGCCCCAGACTGCCCCTCTTTCTGCAGGGCCTTTGCTGGGACAATGCGAGTTCCCAGAAAGGCATGCCAGGAGGAGGGGTGGGCATATTGAGCCTTTTAAAGAGAAGTCTAGGACCTACTGAGAGAGAGAGAGAGAGAAGCAGAGTCATGCTCCCTTCAAATATTTCAGAGTCTCTCAGGGTGGTCTCATAGCTCCCAAGGATGGCACCAGCCCCGACAGGCAGAAGGAACCTGAGAAATATTGTAGGTTTTTGTTTGTTTGTTTGTTTTTTTAAGTAACAAGGTGTCCACTGTGATTTGGGTTACTAGAGGCCACCGCTTGGTCCCTGTCACTGGCTGGATGGTTGCCTGTCGGGGATGCTGCAGAGGCGGGTTACACTGGACAGAAGGTTGCCCTAGACGAGCCCTAGTGCTCTGTGCCGGTTTGAAAGGATGACGTACCCCAGAAAAGCTTTAATCCTAATCCCATTTTGTGGAGGCAGCCATTTCTTTTAAACCCTATTCAGCACTGTAGGTTGGAAACTTGATTAGATTATCTCCACGGAGATGTGACACACCCAATTGTGGGGATTCACCTTTGATTAGAGGGAGATGTGACTCCACCCATTCCAGGTGGATCTTGATCAGTTTACTGGAATCCTTCCAAAGAGGAAATATTTTGGAAAAAGTTTGAGAGCCACAAAAACCACGAGAAGCCACACAGCCAGAGACCTTTGGAGATGAAGAAGGAAAACGCCCCTGGGGAAGCTTCATGAAACAAGAAGCCTGGAGAAAAAGCTATCAGACATCGCCATGTTCACCATGTGCCTTTCCAGCTGCAAGAGAAAACCTGAACATCATTGGCCTTTCTTGAGTGAAGGTAACCTCTTGTTGGTGCCTTAATTTGGACGTTTTTTATAGACTTGCTTAAATCCCCCTTTCTGGTCTATTGCATTCTGGCAGCTAGCAAACTAGAACAGGCTCCTTCCACCTCTGTAAGTGAAGGGTCTTCTAGAGGTGGGGCTGGGTTCCCCAGGGGTGCCTCGCCAGAAGCCATCAGCAATTGTCCCTGCTGAGTGGAGGTAGCTGGGATCCTGCACTGTGCTTGCCAGCACGCTCTCCCTTAGGCCCAACATCTGCGTGGCTACCACTGTCATTGTCATGCCGACAGATGGTTCTGCCTGCACAGCTGTGCAGGCCTGGGTGGTGATGCTCACAAGGCAATCAGCCCTGCCCCCGAAAGCACTACTCCCTTCCTGCCCACCCTTCCTGCCCTCTGCTGAGCTTTGGGAAGGAGCCCAGGTAAATTAAGCTGGCTCCCCCCAGGGCCAGGCGAGGGGCTGGGAATGGATTCTAGTCCAAGCTTCTGCCTGCTGCAGCTGCCCTCAGTGGAGCTGACTCGCCACCCCCAGCCCTCCAGCCCAGTTTCTGGATCCTGCTGTCCTGTGATTAGTCCCTGGTCTCCTGCAGGCTTCTTGGCTGGAGCTTGTGTTTTTGTTGTCTTGAAAGCTATCAGCAGCAGGATTTCGCTCTCCTGAGCAGCTGAAAACATCAGTGATGGGTTTGTTTGTATTTGCCTAATTAGGCGATGAGCTGCGATGCTAGCGCAGGGGCTGGCAGCATCTTTGGTGAAACAAAGACTCAAATGTATAGATTCTAAGGAAGTTCCATCTCCTTTTGCAATACCACTTCTCCCTCTTGCTCCTCCCGGAGTAGGCAGAATTATTGAGAGTCTGGTACTACTGTAAAATTGTCTAGGGTTAAATGCCACCTCTTTTTTTCCCTATTTCTGTTGGGTAAGGTCCTTTAACTTCTTTGTGCCTCAGTTTCCTTGTTGGTAAAATGAGAATTGTACTAGTACTTCATAGGGTTATGAGGATTAAATGGGATAATCTATGTAAAATGCCTGGCACATAGCAAGCAGTCCATACATTCTAATCTAAATAAAATCAACAGTGAGTTGGTGAAACCAAAGTTAGTGAAACCTCCTCTTTACAGGTGAGAGCAGACAGAATATCTGTGCAGTTTGAGGTTGAGAGATTAGGGTTCCATGCATTAGGATTGGTTAAATGGTTGAGTCAATTTCTCTTGCAACTGTGACTTTGTTTACCTGTCAAAGGGAAAAAAATCCTTCTTTTTTTTACCCCTCTGGATCATTGTAGATTTATGAGATAATGTCTGCGAAGTACTTGAGCTTCTTAGAAGAAAAATGTTCCATCATTATGAGGGAGTGGATTTATAAATCATTTTCTTTGACTGATTTTTCCAGCCTTATTGACCAGAAAGACATTTAGGTCTTCAAGGAGAATATGAATCCTGGCAGACTGAAGGGGGCCACAGAGTTCAAACAGAAGCAGTCAAGAGTCGTGGCAGGCTAAATTCCCACAACACTGGACCTCAGTTTCTCCATAGGAAATCCTTTGCTAGATTAAGTGCACCACAAATAGTCGCTGAATCAAATTGGCTTCTATTACTCTCACTTCCTTATCAGAGAAGCTAACTGCATTTATTGAGTATGTCAGTATAATTTTTGTCAAAATGCTGTTTTGGGGACAAGTGAGCAAATAGAAGGCAAAGACTTTCCTAGGAGCTGATCATATTGGCTCTGGAAGGAGAGGGCTAATCTTCTTCCTAGAATCTCACTGGAGAGGACGCCAACCCCAGTTTGTCTGATTTCCTCTTCTTCGAGCACGGAGTAGGACACAACCCTGCACCCCAGAAAGCCACCCCCTCATTACCTTATAGAGCTGGATGCTAGGGGGTCAATTTTTCATGAGGCAAAAACCATGCTATGAAGCTTGCCTAGTCATCTGGGGCCTCCTCAGCCCCCAGCCCCCAACTCAAGGCTGAAAACCACCGACCGGGAACCCCGACAGCCTCCTTTATGAGCGACCACACCAGGTCACCTCACAGCCATCCAGAGCCACAGAGATTCTAGTTTGGGAAGGCCATTCCCTCCCCTCAATCTCTCTAGGGTAAGGGAGTTCAGAGTCTCTCAAATTGGCCAGTTCCCATAATGCTTAAACTTTATGGCAGCGCAGTTTATTTTGGAGCCATTATTGTGTATTTTATCCTAGCTCAGCTGGCCTGTAACACTCAAACCCTGCGATGCTATTGACCATTGCTAATGTTTCCATATACATTTTTGGCAAGACATAACTCACATTTTAAAATATTAATTTCCCCACCATCGTGTTCCTGAGTGCACTTCGATTTTTATATTCCCGCAGCTGCGCACCACGAGAGAGGCAAAGCTAACTTGTCCATGGAATACGTATATATTTTCTCCCTTTGTCCTCCAGCCCCCAGCCATTCCCCAAATCACAGAGATGCCTGGATCCCTCGTTCTGGATTTTAGAGTTTATGCCAAGCCTAGCACACTGCCACATGCCTCCCCACCCCAGGGGGGAACTTATAGTGGCTGATGGGTGAGTGATCAAGAGGATGATCTCGTTTCTTTTTTCTCCCTGGGGAGAGGAGGATGGATTGGAAAGACATCTGTATGGGCTTAGAGTGTTGACATTCAGAATGGTTAACAAATGATGAGGCATGGGCACCAACCAGGGAGAACAGATGCCAGCCAGCCATTCACAACACGGGAGTGGCACCGGCATGTATTTCCTGCAAACCAGCCTGGGTGGGTTGAGCTAGGTTGGGATTTATTTAAAAACTTCCTTTCTTTCAGCAGCATGAAGGCTCCTAAAATCTGCCAGGTTTCCTGTGAGTTTCCTATTTACTTGGTTTTCTTTACTGGATGGGAAGCCAGGATGAACAAGCTTGTGACTTCTATTTCCTTGGTAAGGGAGGGATAAACTTTGGGCCGAGAAGCAGGGGTGTGTTAACTTTGGAAATTTGACTTGGTGTGAATCCTGTTTGACTCTGGAAATTCCGGTCTGAGCACCAGAACTGCGGGTTTACTTCTAAGTCATTGCCACTGGTCAGAGGGGCCCTTAGAGTCCTCTGGACTCTGGACTCAGGGCTGGCATGGCCCCATTCTGCTCACACTTATGGAAATGGGTGTCCCCTGGCAGGGTGGACAGTGGCTGAAGCAGTGAGTTCTGGGTGTACTCACTTGAGAGGTCCCGGCCCACTCCCAGAGCCAGCCCATCTTTGATCCACAGGACAAAGCCATCGTATTCGGGGATGGCACACAGCAGGGTCACAGGCTGTCCAGACACCACCACCTGGTCCTGCGGTTGCTGGCTGAAGGAGTACACTTGGCCTAGGGAGGAGACAAGCAGAAAGGTCAGGTCCTTGCAGGGAACAGTGGCCGGAGGGTTTCCCCACCTTCACCCCCCAGTTACAGCAGCAGAGCTGAGGCTGGCCCAAGAGCCCCTCCCTCCCATGGCCTCCGTGCCCAGAGCATCTCAATTCCTCCCTAGGGGACAACAGCAGTTTCCTAACTGGTCTCTGGCCCAAGTTTCATCCCTTGTGATTCATTCTGCACAATGTAATCAGAGGGATATTTCAAAATTGCAAACCCAATCAGGCCACTCCTGGATCCAGATTCTTTAAAGACCCCTTAGAGTTTCTAGGCTGAGCTTAGAGCCTTGTAAGCATTGGCATACAAGTGTGTACTGGCGCTGGCTCCTGTCTGCAACCTCTACTCTTCTCTTCCTAGTACTCACCATTCCTCCAGGTCTCCTAATAGGACACGTTCAACCATACTCTGGGCATGCAATCCCTTCTACCTAACTCCCTTGCTTGACACAGCTCTCAACAACAGGGAAGAGGCAGGAGGGACCTCCAGTTAGAAGTTTTCTGTGGAGGATGTGCTTCAAAAGGGCAGCGGGGGTGGGGAGTGGGGTGGTTGTGGTTAAGTCTGAGAATCCAAGAGAAACATTATTGCTTTTTGGCTCCCAGGACAGCCCTAGGGCACATTCACTGGGATGGTGTGGTGGTGTAGTTACAGCAGAATGTCCTAACATGTTCTCCCTGCCCCTTCTCTCCAGCCTCCCTATCACTCAGGAGAAAATCAGCTAAGCATGACCCCATGTCCTCCTCATACACACCTAAAGGTATGATGGCCCTGAGCCATTTTTAAATAAGCACACTGTACCAATTTGAACTATTGTGCATTCTAGACAAGCCATATTCTTTAATCCTCGTTCAATATTGTCCGGTGGAATCTTTTTGATTAAGCAGTTTCTATGGAGATATGATCCACCTAATTGTGGGCGGGACCTTTGGATTAGATGATTTCCATGGAGATGTGTCTCTACCCATTCAAGGTGGGGTCACTTACTGGAGTCCTTTAAGAGGGAACCATTTTGGAAAGAGCTGAGAGCCCACACAGCCAGAGACCTTTGGAGATGCAGAAAGAAAATGTCCCCAGGGAAGTCCTTTGAAATGAGAAGTCAGGAAAGAAACCTAGCAGGTATTGCCATGTGCCTTCCCATCTGACAGAAATGTTCTGAACCCGTCAGCCTTTCTTGAGTCAAGGTGCCTTTTTCTGGATGCTTTAGTTTGGACATTTTTACAGCCTTAGAACTGTAAACTTGCAATGTAAACAATTCCCTTTTTAAAAGTCATTCTATTTCTGGTATATTGCTTTCTGACAGCTTTAACAAACTAAAACACAAACTCTCAGTTCTTATGATATATTAGGAACTGGTCCAAGACTCTAAATGATTAATTTATTGTATCCTCATGACAACTGATGAGGTAGGTACTATTTTTATCTCTGATTTCTAAATGAGGAAATGAGACACATAAAGTTGAGAAATAGTAACAGGAGCTGCATGGTTATTATTTATCAAGTCTTGTGTCTACTTAACTTTGTTTAGTTATTACAGTAACAACACTCATGACATAGTATTATCAATTCCATTGTGCAGGGCTTAGGAAATAGACAATTAGGAAGATAATTCAATTGTCCCAGAAGTTGTTTAGGGGCAGAGCTAGGTTTGTAAATCTTAATCTTTTTCTTAAAAATATTTTTAATTAGAAAAGTTGTAGGTTTACAGAAAAATCATGCAGAAAATAGAGTTCCCATATACTTCCTTATTATTAACACTGTGTTAGTGTGGTTACTTTGTTACAATTGATGAAAGAATATTATTCTAAGTGCACTATTAACTAGAGTCCACAGTTTACATGAGGTTCACTCTTGGTGTTGTACAGTCCTATGTGTTCTTAAATTTTTTATTCTAGTAATGCATTATATATATGTATGTGTGTATGTGTGTGTGTGTATATATACATATAAAACCTAAAATTTTGCCTTTTAACCACAATAATTCAGTGATGTTAATAACATTCATGATGTCGTGCTATCCCACTATCATTCATCACCAAACCTTTTCGATCACCCCTGTCATGGTCAGGTTCGTGTGTCAACTTGGCCAACTGGTGGTACCTGTTTGTCTGGTTGGGCAAATGCTGGCCTGTCTGTTGTGATGAGGACATTTCACAGAATTAGATCATGATCATGTCAGCTGCATCCACAGCTGATTCCATTTGTAATCAGCCAAGGGGAGTGTCTTCTGCAATGAGTGATGCTCAATCTAATTATGGGAAGCCTTTTAAGAAGGATTCAGAAGAGACAGGCTCTCTTCCTGCTTTGGCTGGTGAGCCTCTCCTGTGGAGTTCATCCAGACCCTCCATCGGAGTCGTCGGCTTCACAGCCTGCCCTGCAGATTTTGGACTGCATTCTTGCGGTCACGTGAGACACTTTTATAAATTTTATATTTGTGGGTGTTTTCTGTTGATTCTGTTCCTCTAGAGAACCCTAACTAATACAACCCCCAAAAGAAATTCTTGTACCTATTAAGCATGAACACTTCATTCTCTACCATTACTCTTGCACCTGGTACCTATTTTCTAGTTCTGACCTTAAGAATTTTTGCTTATTCTAATTATTTAGTATCAGTGAGATCAAGCAATATTTGTCCTTTTGTGTCTGGCTAACATTTCACCCAACACGATGTCTTCAAGTTTCATCCATGCCATTGTATGTCTCAGAACTTCATTCATTTTTATGCCTGAATATATTCCATCGTATGTTTATACCACATTTTGTTTATCCATTCATGGGTTGATGGACACTTGGGTTGCCAATTGTGAATTGTGTTGTGATGAACATCAGTGTGCAAATATCTGTTTGACCCCCCTGCTTTCAATTCTTTCGGGTATGTACCTAGAAGTGGAATTGCCAGGTCATATGGTAATTTTATATTTAACTTTCTGAGGAATTTCCAAACTATTTTCCACAGCAGCTGCACCACTTTGCATTCCCACCAGCAATGAAAAAATATTGCCATTTCTCCACATTCTTTCCAATACTTATTTTCTGTTTTTCAAATTGTAGTCATTTTAGTGGATATCAAATGATATCTTTTTGTGGTTTTGAATTGCATTTCCCTAATGGCTAATGGTATTGAGCATTTTTTCATATGCCTTCTTTTTTTGCCATTTAAAAAAATCTTCTTTGGAGAAATGTTTATTCAAGTCTTTTATCCATTTGTTAATTGAGTTGTTTGTCTTTTCGTTGTTGAGTTTTAGGGTTTCTTTGTATATTCTGGATATCAAACCCATATCAGATATGTGGTTTCTAAATATTTTCTCCCATTCTGTAAGTTGCATTTTTACTTCCAGAATGAAGTCCTTTGATGGGCAAAATTTTTAATTTTGATGAAGTCCCATTTGTCTATCTTTTCTCTTTTGTTGCTCATGTTTTTGGTGTAAAGTCTAACATGAGGTGTTGAAGATGTTTTTTTTCTACAAGTTTTTTAGTTTGTTCTTATATTTAGGTCTTGGGATCTATTTTGAGTTATTTTTGTGTATGGTATGAGGTAGAGGTCCACCTTCATTCTTTCGCATATGGATATCCAGTTTTCCCAGTATTATTTGCTCAAGACATGATTCTTTCCTAATTGAATTGACGTAGCACCCTTGGCAAAAATCAATTTATGATAGATATGCAGGCTTATTTTTGAACTTTCAGTTTGATTTCATTGGTCTATTTGTCTGTCCTTGCATCAGTACTATGCTGTTTTGATTACTGTAACTCTGTAATAAGTTTTAAAATTAGAGCATATTCTTTTTCAAAATGATTTTGGCTATTCATGGCCCCTTACCTTTCCAAATGAATTCGATGATTAACTTTTCTGTTTCTGCGAAGAAGGCTGTTGGGATTTTTATTAGGATTGCATTGACTCTGTAAATCACTTTGGGTAGAATTGGCATGTTAACAATATTTAGACTTCCTATCCATGAACACAAAAGTCCTTCTACTTATTTAGGTATACTTTGATTTCTTTTAGCAATGTTTCATTGTTTTCTATGTATGAAATTTGCTTAAATTTATTCTTAGATATTTGGTTATTTTAGCTGCTATTGTAAATGGAGCTTGATTTCCTCTTCAGATTGTTCATTACTAGTGTATAGAAACACTAATGATTTTTGCTTTGTTGATTTTGTACACCACCACTTTGCTGAATTCATTTATTAGCTCTAGAGGCTTTATTGCTGATTTTTCAGAATTTTCTCTACATAGGATCATGTCATCTGCAAATAGGGGAAAGTTTTACTTCTTCCTTTCCAATTTGGATGGCTGTTATTTCCTTTTCTTGCCTAGTTGCTCTGGTTAGAACATCCAGCATGATGTTGAATAACAGTGGTGACAGTGGGAATCCTTGTTTCGTTCCAGATCTTAGAGGAAAAACTTTCAGTTTTTCACCACTGAGTATGATGTTAGCTGTCCTAACATATTTGTTTCATATTTGTCCTTTATCATGTTGGGCAAGTTTCCTTCTATTCATAGTTTTCTGAAGTGTTTTTTCAAGAAGGGTGCCAGATTTTATCAAACACCTTTTCTGCATCAATTGAGATGATCATATGTTTTTTTCCTTTGCTCTATTAAGATAGTGTATTACATTTAATTGACTTTTTAACGTTGAAACATTTTTTTTTGCATACTTGCAATAAATCCCACATGATCATGTATGTAATTTTTTAAATGTCATGTTAAATTTGGTTTGCAGGTATTTGTCGAGGAGTTTCACATCTATATTCATCGGGATATTGGTCTGAAATTTTTTTTTCTCGTGGTGTCTTTATCTGGCTTTGGTATTTGGGTGGTGGCCTCATAAAATGAATTAGGGAGTGTTCCCTCATTTTAAATTTTTTTTGGAAGAGTTTGAGCAGGATTGGTGTTAACTCTTGGAATGTTTGGTAAAATTCACCAGTGAAGCCATCAAGTCCGGGGCTGTTCTTTGTTGGGAGACTTTAGATTACGCATTTCACCTCCACTTATCAATGGTCTGTTGAGATCTTCTATTTCTTCTTGAATCAGTGTAGTTTGTGTGTTTCTAGGAATTTGTTCATTTCATTGAGTTTTCTGATTTGGTGGTGTACAGTTGTTTATAGAATCCTCTAATAGTCCATTTTATTTCTGTGGGGTTGGTAATAATAGCCTCTTTTAATTTCTGTTTTCAGTTATTTGTGCCTCTCTTTTTTACTTCTCATGTATATATTTTTCCATTCTTTAGGTTTCAACCTATTTGTGTTTTTGAATTTAAGGTGAGTCTCTGGTATATAGCTTAAAGTTGTGTCATGCTTTTTAATCCATTCTTCTAATCTTTGCCTTTTGACTGGAGAGTTTAATCCATTTGCATTTCAAGTAAGTACAGATAATGCAGGTCTTCTGCTTTTTTATTATTTGGTTTTCATAAGTCTCATACTTTTTTGTGTGTCCCTCAATTTTTCCATTAATGCCTACTTTCATATTTGTTTGATTTTTTTGGTATTGTACCATTTTCAGCTCCTCATTTCTCTTGGTATATATTTTTTTGTATGTATTTTTGTGGTTACCACGGGGCTAAAATTTGACATCCTAAATCTACAGCAATCATGTTTGATTTTATACCAACTTGACTTCAATAGCATGTAACATATACTGTCCCTCTACCCCTCTGTCTCCCCACCTTTCATTATTGTGAATTATATTTTATGCATTGTATGTTGAAAATCATAGATTTATCGTTACTTTTTATGTGTTAGCATGGTGGCACAGGGGTTTGAGATGTGGTCTATCTGACTTCTAAGCCCTCATCCTTTCTGCAGTATCCTGCCCTACAGATGAAGACATGGAGCAGGGGTTGGTATGAGGAAAATGTGGATGCAATGGGCTGGCTACTGAACAGCCTCTCCTCCCCCACCCCAGAGCTTTAGGAGTGGCCAACGGTGAGAGACTGCTGCCCATAGTGGGGATCCAAAACCCCAGGCTTGGGCCACAGATCAGGCTGGGCTCCGAGCAGTGGACGGACCAAATAAGGAAAAAGTTGGTGTGTGCAAACAGAAGGGAGCTGGGGTTGGCGGGAGAATGTTTGGGGGAGGCTCCCCAAGAAGAGGGCTGCAGACCCACATCAGAGAGAGTGTGGCAGGCAGGAAGGAACTGAGTTCACAACCTGATGAGATCTCCGAGGAGTCTCATTAAAAATCAAATTGGCCTTGAATTGTGGGAGTAACACTTTTTATTCTGATGAGAGCTTTACAAATTACATTTCATAGGACATTTTAATCAGCTATGTGTGGTGGTGTTTTTTTTTTCTGCCTCTTCAAGTTCTCTGTTGTAATTAGACTGTTTCTGGCACCAAGGCAAGAGAGACGAGGAGAAAGAGGAGAGAGAGTCTAGAGAGAGAAGAGAGAGGAGCAGCTGAGGAAAGAAAGACAGAAGTAAGGGAGCAGGAGAGAAAGGAAGGAGAGCAAGAGACAGAAGAAAGAGGGAGAATAAAGCAAAGGGAGAGAAGGGCATGAGGGGTGAGAGATGGGGGCTACAGTGAAGAGAGAGAGGGGGTGAAGAGAATCTTCCTTGCCTATTCTCTTTTCCTTTCCCTCTAATGATGATTTCGCAGCTCATTCTTTTATCTCAAAATCTTTTTTTTGCAAGGACAATGTCAAGGCAGCAGCAATATCTGCTAAAGATTGTGTTATCAGAGAGAATTATCAGATTGTCAGCTGGGAGCTGAGGGGGTTATAATGAGAAGGCCTTAAACAAAGAGCAGCCCCAGTTCTGAACACTTCCATATTAGGAGATCCCATTGAACCGCCCAGCAACTTATTTCCAAATAATTCTTTTTTTTGGGGGGGTGGGTAGGGGGTGTGGGCAGAGGAAGGGTTATTGTTCTGACAATTTTCCTTTTTGGTATGATTTTAATTTTTGCATATAGTGTATCAGTGAGTAAAAATCTTTTTTTTCCTTCAAACCAATGGAATGCATTTTTTTTCCCTTTCCAAACAGATTCTTAAACTGAGTGTCATTCCAGAGCGGATAAAAGTCAAGGTATTGGATGAAGGGGAGGTGGAGAGATGGACCCACTTCTTCACCCAAAGGACAGATCTCAAGTCCTCTTCTTTGGGCTCAAGAGCTCCTTGGAATACCATTTGCAGCTATGGATATAAGTTATTGTCACAAAGAATGCTCCTTACACCCTCCCTTGGTTCCTGGGTCTCTGTTTTCGTTCCCCATTTCTTTCTTAGTCCAAAGAAATGAAATGTGAATGAACGCTGGGATTATTTTCTATAACCTCCGGGATATTATATTAAGTAGACAGTAAGCTCCTTAGAACCCTTGTTTATCCAACACACTTTTATTGAAACCTGCTATGAGTCAGGTATTGTGTTGAGTTTTGGGAGAAACACAGGCAAATAAGACCTGGCCCCCCACCCCACCCCCCGTCCCCTGTCCCCCCTCCCCTCCTCCCCAGGGAGCTGAGGGAGCTTCCTCCTGCACTCCCCATCACATTTGGAGCAATTTTGAACTGCACACACACCTTGAACTCAACACACCTTGCTCTGTCTATCCCAGTTTTTCCGTTTCAATTTCCCATTTGGTCAAATGACATTCTCCTCATGGGAAACCTGGCAGTAAGCGTGGTCTCCTCTTTGCATGCTTTATTTTTAATGTTACCATCACCAAGTCTGTCCCAATCTTCCTCTAAAACATCTCTGAGATTCACACTTTCTTTATTCTTAAGTGCTGTGACCCAAAGTCCAGGCCCTCATCATGTCATATGGTTCGTTTCAATAGGTTCTCAATACTTTTTTTGATCCAAATCTTGCCTCCTCAAGACAACACTTTCCTCATGCTTTCCCCTGTTTTCCTTTCCTTACTTTCCCTATTTTCCTTTTTTTTTTTTCATGTTCTTTAGTTTCTTCAAGCCTTCACTGAGCACCTACTGTATGTCAGAGACACTGAAGAAATGAAAATAAACAAGAAGCAGAGGGTAAGCTCCTTGAGGGCAGTGGCTAGGCCATCTCTTCCTTCTTGTATTCTCCATGCCTAGCCTAGCGCATAAACATTGACTAAATCACTGTGAAATTTGACTGTGCACATGTAGCTTGCCTATAAAATATACAGTTTGCCTCCTGAGATCTGTGGTCACTGTCAGAATAGAGTTTTTGCACCATAGACTACTGTGTAGGCAGATATTGAGCTGAATGCACCAAGCAGAAAGAGTGTGGTGAGAAATAAAGGGGAAGAGCCAGGCTTTACAGGAGAAATAATAACCACAATGTCTGCTGACTTTCTTGAGTTATTTTTTGATGGTCAACTCTATCCAGATATTTAAATGTGTACATTGTATCTACGACATTGGGTAGCCGTCATCACTCATACTTTACAGATGAACTGAAGCTCACAAAACGAGGTGACTTGCACAAAGGCACACGGTTAGATCAGGTGTAACTCAAACCCAAGTGCCTCCAGATGCTGACTGTTTTCTCACCACTATCCCATGTTGACTACTGAAGTAAGGTCCTGGAACTCAGCTTTAGATTTCAAAGATGCACTCATTCCATCAACCAGGCAGCCTATTTGGATTATCTAGCGAGGCAGAGAATCTTCAGAGCGAGAAGCAATTTCTTGGTTCTCCCCTAAGTTTAGGAAGCTTCCTTCCCAGATGTTGTCAACAGCTGGTCAACTCAGTTAGTGTTGAGAGTGGAGTCCAGTACTAGCCACCAAAGGAAAGTGCAAAGGAAAGGAGGGGCAGTAATGGTAATATCATTATATAAATAATTACACATTATAAATAATACTATTTTGCTGTTATAAAATTAACAATAGCTAACTTTGTTGAATGTCAAATATATCTTAAGAGGTTTACATGGATTATTCTATTCAATTCTCTCAACAACGCTGTGAGATAGATGCCCCATTAAACCTAGATGAAGGTGAGGTTGGAGATTGACACTGTGTCCAGGGGTGCACGGTTACAGAGGGCTGGAGACAGGGCATCAACCCCAGCAGTTTTGTTTCAGAGCCACACCTTGTCTGTCCCTTACAGATTCTATTCCATAGTCTTTGTCTAACTCGAGGAACTCATGGTCTAGCTCAGGAGGTCGAAAGAAACTTCCTGAGAACTCCCTTTCTCTGCCTTTGGCCAGTACTGAAAACTCACAAAGGAGGATGTGAACAAGTCCACATCATAAGTTCTATGTGTAACAACCTCATGGATGTTGTTCTCTGGGTGAATCAGGGAAGCTTCTGGAGCAGGTGAGTAGGTTGATTGCCACAGAACCCCTTGTTCCCCATGCCATTTGGACTGGCTGAGCCCCTCAGGATGGAGGCAGAGAGTGGAGTGGTAAAGGATGGGGCTCAGGAACCAGACTGGTCTGGTTTTGAGTTCTGGTGCCTCCATGAACCTGCTGAGCCTCAGTTTTCCTTTCTGTAAAATGGGATAATGATACCCATCTCAGAAAGTCACCATGGAGATTGAGTGAGAATGCCTCTGAATTCTCAGGGCCTGGCTCATAATCACGACTCAAGGGAAACCAGCCACTCCCAACAGGCTTTTTCCTGGTCCCCCCCCTCTCCCAAAGCTGCCCTCACCTGAGCTGAGGCCACAGGCTGCCGAGGTCCACGTGGGTGGGAGGCATGACCTGAATAGCTGATGATTTTTTATTAACAGTGAGAGAGAGTGGCCAGAGTGGGCTTTTGGTGTTCAGTGACTTATTTCAGAGTCCAGGTTTTCATTACAGACAAGAACAAACTCTCCTCTTTGCCGGAGGACCATGATTTAATTTCCTTGTGCTCTCAGCTAGGTCCCAAGGCTTGGGTAGGTTTGGAGTGGGTGAGCGCAGATGTTGGAGGCAATTGGCTGGTTGTTGTGAGCCATGCTCTGGTCGGTGGGGCTGGGGGGTGGTGTCATCAGGCCAGAGAGGAGGTGGAAGAAACTGGCTTACATGGCTGCAGGGGCTGGTGGGCTTGGTGGGGTGGGGGTGGGGGTGTCTCCCGGGCCAGTGATAGCAGTCTTGTTTCCACTTCTGACTTGCATTGAATTAGCTTCTGTTTGTAGAGAAAGGCTGTGTGCATGTGGTATGTGTGTGTGGTATGTATGGTGTGTGCACACATGTGTGTGTGCGTGTGCAATGTGTGCATGGCATGTGGTGTGTGTGGTGGTTATGCATGGTTGTGTATGGTGGTTGTGTGTGGGCTGTGCATGGTGTTTGAATGTATTGTGTGTGCGCATATATGTGTGTATAAGTGTGCATGATGTGTGCATGACATGGGTGTGTATGCGTGTGGTGCATCGGTGGTGGTTATGCATGGTTGTGCATGGTTGTGTGGTGTGTATGTTTTGGCTATGTGTGGTTGTGTGTGATATGTGGTATGTGGTGAGTGTACGGTGTGTGTGTGTGTAGACACACACGCTGGGGCAGAGCAACAGAAGGGACCCTGGTGGACATATCTTCAGGAGGCCTCTCCCTGGAGGCTGGGTGAGCTGCCTCACCCTGTTACAGGAAGGAGAGTCTTGCAGAACTGGGGTCCCAGGGACTCTGAGTTAAAGTCCCACAGCCTGCGTGTCTCCCCTGCACGGCCTGGTTGCCAATGTCCAGGGGAATGTTGGCCATGACACAAGGAGGGCGAGGAGGGCTGCTTCCCCTCGCCTGGGCTGGGAGACAGGCTCCCCCAAGGCTCTGCAGAGGCGGCCAGCTTTGAGCTCCAGCCTGCCAGCTGCCTGCACGGCGCCAAGCCTTCTCAGCTGGGAAGGATGCAGAGGAGGGCCGGCCTGATGGGTGTGCACTCACTGCCCTGGCACGGCACTGAGCCAGGAGGATGCGTGCTAGGGGGTGTGGAGGCGGCCAAGGCAAAGAAGGCCCAGAGAGGTGGGGCAGGTGGGAAGCCATGGAGGGTGCTGGCCCTGCAGCTGGGGGCTGGAAAGAGCTCCCTCCTGCTTTGGCTGCAGCCGCTCTCCTCTGCATCTGCTCCACGCGCTCCGGGCCCCCTCGCCCTGCCTGCCCACCCTGGCTGTACCTCCGCTCCTGTTTTCCGCAGCTCTGGACTGCTGCTTCTCTCCAGAATACTTTACTCAAAAGCCCAGTGAGCCCTCCCTCTCTCACCTCATCAGCCCATCAGGCTCCCTCCCAGCCCTGTTGCAAACCTCCTCACCTTAGTCTCTTTTCTGGGACTTGCCTGCACACGTTAGCTTGGCCCAAACCCTCACCATCTGGCTCTGGGAAGTCCCCATTGCCTTCCAGTAAAAGGATTTAAAATGCTGAAGACCTCAGGATTCTCTATGATTTCCCATGCCTTGGGCCCTGGGTTAGAGCCCATTATTCCTGGGGAGGGAAGAGGCCTTTTGCCTGGAAGGCTGAGGTTATACCATCTGAACTGTGCTGGAGCTGTGCACCCCAGTCCTGGCACAGCCTTGGCGTGAGTGCGTGTGTGCGCGCACATGTATGTGTGCATATGTGTGCATGGGTGTTTGTGGGGCTGAATGACTTGGACCCCAGGTTCCCCCCTTCTCCAGCCGGGAGCGTCACTGCTTCTATTTCTTTTTCCACCACTTAAGATTCTGATTGAATAAATTCTTCTGATTTTTGCATACCCCGACTGTGCCTGAGCAGCAGGGCATCCTCGCCCTGGCCAGGCCGGGTCTTCTCCATGCCCCCACCCCACCCCCGTGGGGACAGCCACGAGCCTGGGCATGTCTGCAGAGCCCGACTTCCCCGCCCCCTAGCTCTGACTGGGTTGAGCACTAAGGCCACTGGTCACCTCCCCCACTGCTGCTGCAGCAAGGGCCTGGCCACAGTGTGTCATTCCGGGGCTCCAGAAGGGAGCCAGGCCCTGCACATCATCTCCCAATCAATCGTCTCTGACCCATTCTCTAGGAAGGATCCAACAAGGGGTGATTGCAGGGGACTGAAGAGGCCATCACTGCCCTGTGCACCCCACCTTAGGCTCCATACCAGAGTTTGCACCTCCTCTGTCACACGGACAGCCCCAAATCCCTGCTCTAACAATTAGTACACATTGACCTGTAGGTGGTTTGCCTTTCCCCACCATAGACCCACATGGGCCACCTGAGTCAGTGGCTGCAGGAGAGGAGCAAACTCATGTGCCTGTAGGGCCGGGACATTAGACTACCGGTGTCCCCAGAAGGTTTAGAGCTAACAGTGGTGGGTGGCAGCAGGGGAGGGAAAGCACCACAGCTTCTCTAAGTGGCAGGATCTGGCTCCCAGCCACCATGGGCACAGGGACAGCAGGCGGTCTTCCTCCCTGTTCCACACACCTTCAGGTCCAGGCCAGAACCATCACCATGGACTCATGGGAACCTCAAGGCCCCCCAGACTCCAGACCCTTCCAGAGGTCTCAGGGATCATCCTGACAGCAGAGGGGCACCTGGTCCTGCCGAGAGTGGGAGCCACCTGTCTTTGGGGAAGGAGGAGCAGAGGAGTCAGTGGAGAAGGTGAGGGGAGAGGGGCCCAAAAGACACAAAGGCAGAGTGCAGGCTGAGGCGGTCACGCTGAGTGAGAAGCCACCAGAAGTTTTAGAGCAGGGGGCATATGCCTAGATCTGGGCTTCAGAAAGACTGTAGCAGCAGGAGGGAGGGGGGTGGATGGAGCAGGGCAGTCTGAAGATGGGAAGACTGACTAGGAGGATTTGCTCTCATAAGGGCTGGGGCCACAGCTGCATCAGTGGAAAGGAGAAAATAGGTTGAGGAGCCCATTTGGAGATAGAACTGATAGCTTCTGATAGGAGATGGGGGCAATGGAGGCGAAGGCTCCAGGTCCCTGGTCCCTGGCTGGCAGGATGAATGGGGCCATATTTGCTGTCTCAAGAGAAGAAGGCTGAGGTAGGGAAGAGTGACTTCATATGGAGTTAATGGAGGGTGCCCATTCACTCAGGTGAAGAGGTCTTGGATATAGTTGGATCTGGGGATCTGCAGCTGGGAAGAAGGTATGCAAAGCTCACAGTTACTGAGCACTCATCATGGGTAGGAATGTTTTTCCAATGTATTCTTTCATCTGGTGTTCACTTGAGAATTTATCTCCGAATGTGGAAAGTTATAGATGTTGATGTGACTATCTAAGAGGGACAAAGTTACTCCAGGCTGGAAGTATAGGGAACAGCTGCCTTGGATGGAACACCTAACTCCTGTTAAGGTTTGTACAGACTTAGAGCCCTGCAGGGAAGGTGAGAGGTCATCTGGTTAATCTTTGTTCTTTGGGCTGGGCTTGCACATACAAGCAGAGAAGCCAGAAGAACAAGGCAGGCATGGTGGAAGACTGGGCCTTCTCCTGCACCTGTATTGGGAGAGACTTTCAAACCCAGCACTGCCATCTGCAACCACTGACTACTTGATTTAGATGCCCACTTGAGGAGAAGCTTGCCATTGTCTGAACTTCCTATTCCATGTCCTTGAAATTGTGCTGAATTTTTGATTGGGCTTCCAGAGTGGGGCATGACGACTTTCCCTCTAGCTGTCTGAGGGGAAGGGCATCCTGAGGACACATCCTTCCACCCTTGTTCCTTGCCTGAGCTTGGGCTTCTCCCAGCCCCATGCTTCTCTTTGCAGGATGCACATTCTGCCAAGGTTGTCCTGGGCAGTGTTGCTCTTTAATGAAGAACAATGGGGTTGGTTGAGGGAGAGTGACTCCAAAGCCCCTATAAATCCTTTGCTGACTGATTATTAGCCTTGTGGCCCCAGCCAGAGGCTGCCCTGTACTCATTAGTGGCAGGGGAAGGTAGTCCTCCATCGATTCAGCCTGGACCTGCATGCCAAGAAGGAGTTGATAAGTGCTGCTGGAAATACTGGCTCATCAGTGTCCATGAAGGGGTGCATCCATCCCTGCCAGAGGTCACCCTGGAGGGCTGAACAAGGTGGGCAAGGGCAGAGAATTGTGGGTTTTGGTGGTAATGGTGGGGGAGGGTATAGAGGGGAGATACTCAGGAAGCCCGTGAGTACAAGGGTCCTGGATGCTGGCTCAAGCCCAGGGGTGCATGCAAAGCTCTTTCCTTTCTCTTCTTTCCCTGGGTTTCAGGCTCTTGTATCTTGGATTATGCACTCATTGAATCATCGTCGGGAGAGGGGACGGAGCAGCACGGGAGAGAGTGAGGGGACGGAGCAGCACGGGAGAGAGTAAGAGGCACTAAAGAGCAAAGATAGAACTGTGCCCTTCACTTGAGGGGTAGCTGCAGGCATGGCTATGAGCAAAGAGAGTTTCTGCAATTCCCTCTTAGAGGGCATCAGCTCCAGTACCACTGGGATAGGCTGGAGGCAGGGGCATGGATTGGATTGGATGACCCCATGGCACCCAGCAGCTCTTACTCCCGGTACTAAGGGATACTGTGAGGAGCTAAAGGAAAGGATTACACAAAGCTGTGTCTTTGCTCTGAACATTCAGGCCTGAAAGTTACTAATAGGGGGTTCCCTGTGCCACCTTGAAGAGGTGTGAGCCCTATTGGACCTGGCTCTTTCCTCTGCTAAGCCTCAGATTCCTCACCTGTAAAATGCAGGGTTTTGAAGAATTCATCAATCTCTTTGTCTCCTTCCTTCCAATCCCAGTACTCTATGTTCAGATTTAACCAAAGTCCTATTTTTGGGAAGCTCAAAGGCTGAAGGCAATAAAACAGAGGCACAAGGAAGAACAAGCTAATCTCCCCAGGACATTTGGTCTGTTTGGGGAAGATCCAGGTCTGGGACGTCATTTTCTATTTTTGAAAAAATGTCTTAAAATAATCATTTTATGCTGGTGGAGGACTTGCCAGTTGGAAATGATTTAAAATTTCTACGTGCCTAAGCGTCACCTGGGGAACTTGCTAAAAGCAAAGTTTTCTGGCCTCTACCCCAGCGATTCTGAGAGACTGGGTCTGTGCTGCATTTCAGCAGCTTCCCTGGCAATCCTGAGGCAGGTGGTTTCTGGACCACATCTGAGGAGCACAGTTCAGTGGAAATGCATGGAACTGAGGGGTACTAGGTTCTTTCTAGTTTGGGCTCTGTCACTTGGTGACCTTGGCTGAGCTGCTGTGTGTTTGTGCCTTGATTTTCTTAACTGTCCATTGGAGGCATTGGGCAAGGCCAGTAGTTCTTGCACCTTTTTTTCTTTCTTTTTTTTTTTTTAGTTCATGTAAGCCCCTTGTCAACGAAACCTTATCTGGAACCCCAGTGTATAAAATGGGTAGAAGCAGAGTTGGAGGGACAGAGCCCTGTCTCTTAGGTCCCTGTAACAGGCTGAAAATGGTTGCCCCCAAAGATATCCATGTCCTAATGCCTGGAACTTGTGAGTATTACCTCGTCTGGGAACAGGGACCTGGGAGATGTGATTAAGTTAGCAGTCTTGAGATGGGGAAATGGCCCTGAGCATGTGGATGGGCTCTAAATGCAGCCACATGTTTCCTTATAAGAGGAGGCAGATGGAGATTTGAGACAGACACACCCAAAAGAGAAGCTGATCTGAAGACAGAGGCAGAGAGTGGAGTGATGGGCCTACGAGCCAAAGCATGCGTGAGGCCCCCAGAAGCTGGAGGGGGCAAGGGTCCCCGGAGCTTCTGGAGGGAGTGTGGCTCTGCTGATGCTGGACCAGTGAAACTGATTTTGAACTTCTGGCCTCCAGAACTAGGAGGGAATAAATGTCCATTTTAAGCTGCTGAGTTTGTAGTAATTTATTACAGCTACCACCCCACCCCTTCCCTGGAGTGGACCCCAAGGGTGCCTCTATGAGATGCTCAGGGATTCCAGAGGCCTTGAGCACCTTTGATGGTCTCCAGCTGTTCTATGAAGGATCAACGCTGTAGACCCACAGGCAAATGCCCAAGCAGACGTGGGACGTGGGGGGCCCGGGTGGCTAAGGCTGGCTGGCCCTGAAGCACAGGGTACTTTTGTCTCAGTAACTACCCCCTTTGCAATCTTAGATTAATGAGATCTAATTCGTTAATCTAACTCAAATTTTGCATTGAGAACCACGGTTTGGATCTGGTGTTAGACAGGTCTTTTCTCATAGCCGCTGGCATTGTCCCCAGCTAGCAGGAGGTCACCTTGGTGCAATGTCCCGAATTCCTCCCCTCTTGGAGTCCAAATGCGACCAGCTCTTAATTATCTTTGTTCATGGGGAGGGGTGACGGTGAATAATCCCAAGTGACGGACAATCCAAAACAATGAATCATCTTGTCACATTATTTTCGACTTCGGAATACATTTTAGTATTCATGTGTGCGTGTGGATGTGTTTGATGTTCTGGGGATTTTAAATACTTAAAAAACAACCAACAATCTCCAATGATGATACTCCCTCCCTGCGTCCTACTCAGGCTTGGTGGAAAACCCTCAGTCCTGGCCCAAAGCTAGAGCTGGGCCATGACCGCCCTTCCTGGCTGGCAGTTCCTATGGCTCAGAGCTTCCCAGGGAGGGGATAGTAACTCATTTTACCTTTAAAGGCAAATCAGAGCAAACTAAGAAGCTGTGAAATGTTAACAGAGGACTTCATTAAGCAATCTTGGCGACCGCATTTGCCAGGAATGGGGACAGTTTGCCAACAAATAATTGAGCGCTGACTAGATGTGTCCTAATTAAAAAAAGTGATTCGTCTTCTCACTACCCTCGAAGTACGGGTCTGGTCTTGTGGCGTTGGTTTGGGACATGAACAATCGCCCACGCTTGTGTGCTCGTCACACCGCACAGAGCAATTCCACACGTTGCCATATTTAACCCTCCGTTACAATGCCCGGTGGGGAAGGTTCTATCATCAGCTCTGGTTTAGAGAAGCTGGTGCTGAGACTCAAGGCAGTGACTGGCCTCACATCCACCGGCAAGTGCATGCCTCTTGTCGGTTGCCATAACAACTGCCATAACAAAGTACCACACACCGGGTGGCTTAAAACAACAGAGATTCGTTTTCTCAGGCCTGGAGGGTAGCAGTCCCACAGCCACAGGCAGGAGTCCCTCCTCATCTCTTGCTAGTTTCTGCTGGCTTGCTGGCAAACCTGGGGCTTCCATCCCTGCTTCTGTGGTACCACGGCCTTTTCCCCTCTACCTGACTGATATGACCCAGTCATATTGGATTAGGGCCCACCCAAATCCAGTTTGGCCCCAATTTAACTAATCACATCTTCAAAAACCCTGTTTCCAAATAATGTCACTGGTCCAGCAGTGCGAGGGCTTGAATGTATCTTTTAGGGGCCACAATTTAGCCTCTTGCACCTCCCAGTCCAGCCTCTCCCTACGTTAATCTGCCTCTTCTGCCACCACCAAGCCTGGGCTGGGGCAAGGGCTCAGGGCATCATCCCTGAGAATGCTCCAGGGGAGAAAACAAAATTCAGCTGCACTAACTTGCAATCATTTGCCCATCCTTTGTTAAGGATGGTTGAAGTGGGAATACTTGTAAAGGGCAGACTAGGAGCAGAAGAGGGAGTGAGCTGAGCACTGGCTGGGGCCCAGGATGGGGTGATGGTTTTGTTACTTTCTGTAAGGTTCCTCCTGGGTCACTGAGCCCCAGAGATTTCAGAAGATGAGCTGGGACTGGGAAGACAGACCCGGCAGGGACAGAGCTCCTGGGAGGTGAGAGTGACATCAACTCCAGGCTAAGCCATTTCAATCAATGTTCTTATGAGAAAGCTAACATCTTTCCCATTTTATAGATTAGAAAACTAAAGCTCAGACGGGCGCAGGAACTGGTCGAAGGTCACAGTTTGTGGCAGAGCTAGGATCTGAACCCAGATCCGTCTCACCTAAGGTTTAGGCCTCTGTTTAACATGAAAGTCCTGGGTAAGCACAGACTGACCACTGTGTCCCACAGCTGCCCCCAGCTGGTGTCTCAAAGCAGATAAGAAGCTGATGGGACATTTGCTCCAGGCCCACCTAGCAGAACCTTTGTCCCACCTGCAGAACACTGGGGAAAGCCCCACAATTGGCCCATAGTGCCTGGGGAGGAGGATGGGGCTGTGATCAGCTCCAGGGACAACTCAGGTCAAAGCCATGGGTGCCCAGGCAGAGGCAGAGGCACATCCATTTCTAACCCTCATCCTTGCCTCCTGATTGTGAGCCCTTTGCAAAGACTGATCCCCTGCGATTGCTTTCTCGGTACAGTCCTGGGCTTGGTGAATAATGGCTTCCATTTTCCTGCTCTGTGGGGGCCTTGGGCCTTTGCAGCAGCTGCTGTGGTGAGCAGCCACTTATTTGTTGAGAGACGACCCAGGGAGAGCTCACTGGTGCCTAGCTGGGCTGAAGGACTGGGGAAGGGGTTAGAGAGGAGATCTGGGAAGATATGTCTCCTTCTTGCTCTCCCACCCAGGATGCCTCTTTTTTCCTGGCTTCAGTGCCACTGGAGATGCCAATGGGTCCTCTGATAGGAGAGGTACTCATAGCTTCATGTAAGAGAACAGGAGCAGCTTTCAAGCCTCCTCCCCTAAACACAGCAATTTTTGGTAACACTCGGCGTCTCGGGGAGAGAATTCATGTCCGTAATTAGTTACTGTATATCACCGTTAGTACTGCGCGCAGGATTTACTGGGCAAATACCATTTAACTGCAAAATAACTACAGGTCTTTGCTGCTTATTGGGTAATTTACTAAGACTGGGAGAATGGGGCAGGAGGGACTCCAAAGAGGAGGTATAGTAACCCCTTGAATCAAACTTTATGGGTTTGGGCTTGGCAGGGAGGCGGCTGCTCAGAGCCAGCTCTCAGTGCTTTGTTTTGCAGAGTTGGCTGGCAGGCTGCTCTCTCCACTTTGTTTATTGCAGGAGGAGAGGCCTGGGGCTGGGGGCTGGGGCTGCCCAGGCTACTTGGGCTACAGGGGGGTTTTTTGATAGGGAAGGTATTTGGCTAAGAGTCTCCATCTCAGGCTTGGTGTCCTGTGGTTGGCTGCCTCTGTGGGGCCATTTCTTGTAGCTGTCCCAGTGGGTGGGGCGTGCGGGGATCTGTTCTTAGCTGGCAGCATGGGGTTACTCTCCGGAGCCCTCCCTTTCCCCCGCAAGAGAGGTTGGTATTGGTTGGACAGTGGCTGTTCTGGACATTTGGCCAACATTCCAGCCTTAATCTGCTTCAGCAAAGTCTGTCTTTGTTTGGTCTCTAACCTATTTAGGCCACGGAGAGGGAAAGAGACACAATAATAATAATAAAAAAACAACACAACGTGCAGCATTGCCTTACTCAACCTAATAAATTACTCGAGACCCGGCTGCCAGCTCAGACTAAGGCTAATATTGCCTGCAGTAATTATTTGGATCAAATACAGTTTATCTGCTTCATATTTGTGCTTCTGTGCTCAGTGGTAACTTATAAATGTCATTGTGGTGTTTATTTCTTATAATGAAACTTAATGGCATTGGAAGCCAGGAGCAGGGCTGGTGGGGTGGCAGGTTTAAAACAATCTCTTCATCTCTGGAGAAGGAATGAGCTGAGATAACATGAAACTGCCCTGGAGGGAAGAGATTTGCAGAGATGGCTGTATGCTGGTGCCATTGGTGATGGGAGGGAGCAGGACTCTGGCATGAAGGGGAGCTGATTCTGCCCTCGGGAGGAGTTGGCTGTGTTGGATCTCATCACTGCCCATCTTCTCAGGGATGCTTAGGGCTGGGGGTTGCGTTGGATTCACACCACCTGATGCTGACCCAGACAAGAGATGCAGGGGGCCCAGGGCCTTAGAAGGCAAAGATCCTGATGAACGGGGATGGCACTATGTACCCAAAAAGGACTGTACTATGGAGGACAGATGGAAAGAGTGGGAAGGGAAAAAGAAGGGGAGAATACCCTGGAGGGACAAAAGGGAGAGCGGTGGGCTCCCTCCTCTGGGCAGGGAAAGGGTGCTGATAGTTGGAAGCACAAGACATGTACTCAACAGGGAAGAGCTGGCAGGGATCGGAGGGCTGGCTCTGCGGAAGCACAGTGGACCAAGATGGGCCACGTGCTGTAGAAGTCAGGGCTGCGTGGAACGCTGGGCTCTGCCATTTATTAGCTATGTGGCTTTGGGCAAGTTGTTGATCCTTTCTGAACTTCATTTCCTTATCTATAAAATAGGGGCAATGATAAATTTCCCATAGGTTTGTGTGCTGGTTTGAAAGTGTTGTGTACCCCAGAAAAGTCATGCCCTTTAATCCTGATTCAGTACTGTAAGGTGGAAACTTTTGATTAGGTTGTTTCTGTGGAAACTGAACCACTCAATCGTGGATATGAACTTTTGACTAAATGGAGATGTGACTCTACTCATTCAAGGTACATTTTGATTAGTTTACGGGAGTCTTTCAAAAGGGGGACATTTTGGAGAAAACATAACTACTTCAGAGCCAACAGATACAGACATTTGAAGATGTTTGGAGTGCCGACTAGAGAGAGAGCAGATGCCTAGACATGGACATATGGAGATGCAGAGCCCAGCAGACATTGTCATGTGCCTTCTCATGAGATGCTAAGCAAGAAAGAACCCAGTGTTGTGTCCTGGAGGAGCTAAGTGAAGGCCCACATGTGCTTAGAGAGGAAACCATTGGCATCAGATGTTGGAAATAATGGAACTGGGAACAAGATCCAACAGATGCCAGCCACGTGCCTTCCCATGTGACAGACATTGGCCTTTATTGAGTCAAGGTATCTTTCTCTGGATGCTTCAGTTTGGACATTTCTATGGCCTTAGAACTGTAAACTTGTAACTTAATAAATTCACTTTATAAAAGCCGTTCCATTTCTGGTATATTGCATTCCGGGAGCATTAGCAAATCAAAACAGAATGGGTGATGGTTAAATGAGGCGATCTGCATAAAGTGATAAACACAGTGTTTGGCACACAGAAAGTGACGCATGAGTGGCGCGGTGGTGATTGGCACATGGTAGATGGTCCGTGAATGCCTGTTGAGTGAATAAATGAATAATAACACTTGCCACTCACGCATGTCACAAGGCTCTCTTCCAAAGCCTGGGCTTGGAGTTAGCCCTCACAACCATGCATGGTCTCCCTTCTTATCCCGCTTGACAGGGTGGAAACAGAGGCCTGGAGTGATTAAGGTAACTTGCCTTAGGCCTTCCAGCTGGTAGATGAAGTGGACGCTGGTTCTCACCTCCCAAGCTGGGGCTCCCTTCCCTGCCTGCACTGGACAGCTCCCCACCTGCGCTGTGAGCCTGAGCTCCTCCCTTCTGGCCAGCTGCTCCTCCATCCCAGATATTGGCCACGGAAACCAGGCTGACCTCCCTAAGCTGAAACAGAAGTGAGGGAAGGGGGGGGGCTCTTTCTGTCCATTTTGTCTTAATACTACATTTAGCGTTCACTCATAAAATATTCATTTTCTCCCTTTAGCGACGTGCTTATACAAGGCTCCTAACATCATAAATATGGATGAAGATTATTAGTCATTGTTATTTCTCCCACTAGTCTCCCTCCTCCCCCAATGCACCTCTTGGTTTGATCTCAGCACAAATGGGACTGAACTGGGAGTATTAACCTGGAATGCTAATAGTAAAGCCTTGCATTTTATCGTGCTTTGCATTTTCTCGAAGCATCTGCACAAGCATTATGCATATTTCATCTGAGGACAAATTCATGGAGGAAAGAGGGCTAGCACCCTGAGTTCACCCATTTTGTAGATGACAAAACACAAATCAGGAGAGAGCAAGGTCAGTTCACATGCCTTGTCAGAAATATAACTTTTTTAATTAAAATTTTTTTTTTTTTGCTTTGCTTCTCAATGCAACGCTCTTTGGGAAATTGAGTGTGTTTGCTTCATGCCAGTAAATATTAGCAGCACCTTATTTGTCCAAATACTTTACAGTTTTTATAAAGAGTTTTCATCCCTGTTTTTTATTGGTCCTCACAAAGCAGACATGATTTATTCTTAGTTGACAAGGCTCACACAGTTAGTGAGCAGTAGATCAATATGGGCCTTAAACCATTATTTCCCAAAGTGGATTCCAAGGAATATTAGTCCTGGGAGATGCTCTAGGGAAAATGTTTTATGGTTAAAAAAGTTTGGGAAACTCCATGAACCATATCACTGTTTTGCAGAAGAGACTCTTGTTTAATCGCGCTTAACCCAGGTTCCTCCAACTTATTTAACAATGGAGCCTGTATTCCACGGAAAACTTATCCAAATGCTACAGAAATGGTGCTCCAGAAAAGTGGTCCCTTTTCTGGATGTTTTCTGAGGCAGCTAATTCATTCTATTTCAGGCACCGCCGATGCATAAATCAGCTGCAGCATCAGAGGTGCCACCTGGCTGGCTGCGTGGAGAAGGCGGTTCTCAGTCGTGTATGCATTCGATGTTCAGTCATGTCTGCCCTCGATTGTGATGGGGGCAGCTGAATCGCTCCCACCACCCAAACACCCAGACAACCCCTGTGGTAGAGTGGAAATAGAAGATCTGGCTTAGAATCTAAGCTGCGTGACTTTAGGGAGATTTCTCAGTCTTTCTGAGCCTCAGTTCTTCCATCTTCAAAATACAGATAGTCCTATCTTGTAGTGTGATGAGGATTCAAAGAGATGACGTGTGCAAAAGGGCCTCCCTGACCCTGTGCCTCGGCAAGCTAGCTCCCTCCCTTTTCTCCCACTTCCTCGAAGCACCCCACCCCCCGCCCGGTTGTATTCCCCACAGAACAAATCGGCTTCCGCCACCTCTGTGCTCCGAGCGCATGTCACCTGTACATCTCTTTAGCTGTCTCATCACCCTGCATTCTGCTCCCCATTTGACTCAAAGTCCTTTAGAGGGCTGTGCCCCTTCCTGTCCCCACCTCAGTGTCCGCAGGCCTCTTCCATTGCCTGTACCTGCTGCTCTTTGCCTGAGGTCTTCTTATTCTTTAAACTGAAAAGGCCCCTGTGGCTTCACACAGAGCAGGATAGGAGGGCAGTGGGGACAACCGCCCCTCCCCAAGCAGGCCACAACCGATTATCACCGAGGGTTGGTGTATAAATACTCCACTCTCTTGAGATGGGTATCTTACAGCACTTCTTGGCGTTTCCTACCAGGATTAACCTCTGGGTGCCCGGGCATGGGCTGGATGACTTCTCTTTCCTGTGTCAACTCCTCACCCTCCTTCCAGTGCTCTCTGCCCTTGGTTCGGCGTCTGGAGCTAACATAAGGGCATCCTCCATGGGTTATTGTCTCCGTGTCCCCCATGGTACCAGGCATTCAGTTGGTGCACCATTAATTTCTGAACCTAATAGAAAATGGCCTGAAGAACAGACCAATGAAGCAAATATCAATCAGCCCAGAGGACAGCAGGGTGGCAGCGCAGGACTCCTGCACCTTCCCATGCATCTGGAAGCACCCACGGTCACGCGCTCACCTCTGCACCTGCCCCACCTGGCTCCAGCGTCCAATCTGGGTGGGTGCAGAGCTATGCTCTTCTTCCGTGAGGGGAAAGCAGGTGGTGGAGTGTTTCGAGATCCTTTCGTGAATAACGGTTGAAAAGTGCTGCACTTTAGTACCAAGAAGAGTGGTTGCTCCTCATACGTTTGACTCGGAGGTGGGGACTGCTACATTGCTCTATTTATCCCACACTCTCCACGCAATTACTGAAACTGTCACTGCGTCCTATATTCCAGAGCCATTATGTGTATTTCAAACCATTACATAAATGGACTTGATCTGGTACTTCTGAATGTCATTAAACTCCTCCCAGGCCAGTAACAACACAGTTTCCATAGAAACAGATATATTTCAGAAGGGAAGGTTCAGGGAAGAATGTTGATGGAGCAGAGGGGATTCAGGTCCGGACAATTACATCTTCCCCAGCACAGGGCCCAGCGAGATGACGCGACCGCTCCGTGGAGGTGGGGTGAGCTCCTTCAGGTTTTTATAGACTCTCCTTTGATAAAAGCTCTGGATAATTCATCTCAGCTCAAAACTGCTCATTCCAGCAGACGGCTCTGAAAACTTTACGACTCTGTAGGCCATTAGGTGCCCTCGTTTATTCAGACTCCTCTGTGCCTTTCACCCTGAGTCTCAGGGATCAGTGATGAAGGCTGTGAGGCTGTATGGGGAGGGAGGGAAGGGAGCAGGGGTAGAATATAGCAGACCGCCCCAGGAGGCAGTTGGCATAGGGTGAGCTGCTACCTAAGTCGTAGGGTCGCAGTTTCATCAAGGCAGATATAACTGTAGACTTTTAGAGTTGAAGAGGTGTTAATGCCTGAAACCCCCTAGGAAAGCCGTGACCTTGGGATGGTGAGAGTTTCCCATCATTGGAGGTAATCAAGTTTAGGTGCCATGGCCTCTTATCATAGAAATGGCACAGAAGGCTCAGCTGAGAAACCACTTTCTCTGGCAAGCTGCTCTGGCCAATCTTCATGTGGTCCACGGATTGGTTAGTACCCCATCTGTGTTCCCATAGCTGCTGCTTCTTACCTGGCTGCAGTGACCATGACACTGTGTTGTCACTACAAGATGGTGATGCCCTTGGGGAGCAGGGACTGTGTCTCCATAAGCCCAGGGCCCAGCACAGTGAGCAGAGGCACTAAATAGAGGGGTGATGAATAAATGACCACAGAGCACCATGGCTTTCATGAACTATTTATGCACATTGGTACTTGGCAGGGGCCATGAGAAGAGAGGGTAGACTAGATGGTCTTTCATCCCTTCTGGCCTTGGGAATCTTTGATGATATGGTTCTAAGCCAGCCTTGCCTATTCCTGGGATTGGAATCTGGATTTCTCTGATGCCTGAGACACAGGGTTCGACTGTTTTGCCTTCTACCCCACAAAGCTAAAATGCAAAAGCAAAACCACAACAAAAGCAACTTTGCATGGATATATCTAAGCTCTTCAAGCAGAGTGCAAAGTTCCCGTGGAGAAAGGCCAGGTTCGCCCCCTCTGAAGTTCTTGAGTCTTCAGAGAGCTGGGCTCAACGACTCCAGATGGTTGCCTGCCTCTACACCTGAGGAACTACTGCCTCTCCTCTTCTGCAGAGGTCTCGCTTCTTGTCTCTTTCAAAACATGGCCCTGAACCCACTTTCAGCAGCCAGGCCCCCCCAGGTGTCTCCCCCAGACTCCAAGGACTTAGTATGAAAACGTGGAAAGATCTAGACTCAAGGTCTGAGACCTGGGTTCTGTCTTGGCTGTCTCTGGTTAGCTGTGTTACTCTGGGAAGTCACATCATTTTCCTGAGTCTCCAGGTAACTTCTAATGTTTCTTCTAAGACTCTGTGATTCTCAGATCAGTCAGTCCCAGCACCTGGGGAGCCACTGACCAGGGCAGAGATGGTCCTGGGTCTTCTTTCAAAGTTCATTCTGTGCAAACACTGTGTTAGGCTCCTGAGATATATTGGATGCCAGAAATAGACCGGTAGGGGAGACAGGTATTAAACAATTATATGTACAAGCTGAGCTAAGAGTCTGAAAAGAAGGAATATAGTTCTATGAGGTAATCTAACACAAGAACTTGATCTAGACTGGAGAGCAGTGGGTCAGAGGAGGCTTTACTCCAGAAGTGACACTTGAGCTAAGAACCACAGGATGGGCAGGGATTAACTGGGATTGGGGTATAGCTAGTGTGGCAAGCATCCCAAGAGAAAGGACCAGCGTATGCAAAGGGCCTGCAGCAGACAGGTAGCATGCTTTCTTTGAAGAACTAAAAGAAGGCAGACGTGGCTGGATTACAGGGCATCGGGGGATAAGATGAGGCCAAAGATGTAGGAGACAAGGATGTAGAACTTTGTACAACCTACAAAGGATTTTAGTGTTTTTCCAAAAGCAATGGAAAGCCATTGAAATATTTCCAGGAGGAAGGTGACATGATCAGATTTGCAGTTTGAAATATCACTGGCTGAGGTGTAGAAAGTCAGCTGGGAGGGGAGAGTCAAGCACGATGGATGCAGGGGAGGAGGGGATGGCAGTAGTCCAGGCATGAGGTCGGGAGGGTGGAGGTGGAGAGAAGTGGATGGATCCAAGAGAGATTCAGGATGCAAAGTTACTAGGACTCAGTAAGGATTTGATAAAGGTGTGAGGGAAAGGGAGGTTTAAAGAGGAACTTGGCAGGATCTCAGCCTAGTGGACTCCCCACCTGCCTTACATACGCTTGTCTGCCAGTAGGAAGGTGGCCCGAGGATTGGACCCATGAAAAAGCTCTGGGAATCCTCCATCAGATTATGACAGGAGAATGGAAATGGCGGGTCTCTTGTTCCAAGACACTGAGTGAATTAAATAACGGTCATAAAATACCCTGGAAATCAGAGTCTGGCCATAAATAATGAACAGGGACATTATACAAATAACCAGCTTTGCAGCCCCAGTGGAAGGAAACATATCAGGAAGAAAAATGAAATCAGAAAATCTCACTCTAAAGCCCTAACTTACAAAATGACAGGATTAGCTGGGACCCTGACAGGGAGAGGAAGAAGAATCTCAGGAAAATGATCACGAGTCCTCAGCAAGTGTGCTCAACTATGGGGGCAGCAACAGTGAGAAGGGGCACCCCACAGCAGCCGGACCCACTTCCTCTCGGGCCTCCCAGGCCCAGGTCCTAGGTCACCCTACTTCTGCCTCCCTCTGCTTTGAGCCCCCTGCCCATTGCTCACTGCCAGCCAGGGCACAGCTGCTATGGTCCTGAATTCACTGTCCGAGGTTGGGCAGTAAAAAGACACATGGATCTGCCTTCTGAGGCTGCCAGAGTCCCTCAGTTGATTTCCTAGGTCTGGTTCCTTGGGGACCAAAGCATTTAAAATTATGGGATGTGTGCTGGGATAGATTGAATTGTGTTCCTTAGTCTGGACATGGTCTTGGTTCGCATTCTGATGGGTACCAACCCCTGGTAAATAAGGTCTCTTCAAGATGTTCTTTTGGTTAAGGTGTGGCCCAGTTGGATCAGGTTGTGCTTTGATCTGAATGACTGAAGTCCTTGTGTGAGGGTCAGGTGGAGAGAGAAGCCACAGGGCGCAGCCAGAAGCTGGAAGTCAACAGAACCCAGAGGAGAAGGAGACGCGGCCATGTGTGCTCCCATGTGATGGAGAAGCCCAAGACCCAGGGTCACTGTCAGCCATCCCCAGAATACCACCGTCTTTGGGGAGAAGCATCGCTTTGCTGACATCTCGATTTTGGACTTCTCCTAGCCTCAAAACCATGAGCCAATAAATTCCTTTGGTTTAAGCCAAGCCATTGCATAGTATCTGTTTTAGCAGCTGGGGAGCTAAAACAGGTGGTGAGAAGAGGCTGCAAGCAGGGGTTGAAAGCCTAGATAGATTTTTGAATCATCATGTTTTAGAGCCTTACAGATGATCTCATTCAATATTATACAGTTTTGCACGTGAGAAAGTGGAAATCCAGATGCTCGGTGGCTTGCCCAAGATCACACAAGGGACCCCTTCCTCCTAGGGAGGTGCTCCTTCCACTATGCATCCTGACTGTGGGCAGCTCTCTTTCCTGTTCAACTCTGTTAGGGGATAGGCAAGAGGCAGTGGATGTTTCAGATTCATTTTTACAGGTTAGGAAACAGGGGGTGAGAGGAGGCTTCTGGGCCATCACAAAAGAACTTCAGAGCTACCGAAGCCTCCCAGATTCTTGTCCTTGCAAGGCTTTGTCTTCCCCCATCCCCTCCACCTGTGCAAATATCTGGGAGGTGGGGGCTTGCCCCACTATGGGGTCATGTGCATGCATGGAGCCTGGGCTAGGGTGCTGGTGCAGCTCAGGAGGTGGGGTACTTAGAGGGTTTTGTCCGGACCATCCTTGGACCCAGGTTTTTTCCTCCTGGGGTGCTCCAGCCCCTCCCCAAGAGGCCACAGATGCCTCTGGTGAACCAAAGTAGCCTTTATTCATCATTTGCAATTGTTTCTTCCTGGGAAAACAGAAGCAGCAGAGCAGGGAAGCATTTTTGCTTTCCCTTCACGGAGCTAAGAGAAGCAGCCAGGGGCTGCTGTCCAAGTTCCATGAAAACTGCAACCTTACAAAATGTGCAGCCCAGCTCCAGTGGGAGTAGGAAGTAAGGAGGAGGCGAGTGAGGTAGGAGTGCCCCCACACAGGCTTAGCTTGGCTTCAAAGGGCTGGCCAGGAGGGGGATGTCAGGACTTTGCTGCCTCCACTCTCCACCTTTCAGTATCCTCTTAATATTTCCCCTTCTCAGAGGCCTGTGTCCTGAGAGGATTTTCTCATTCCCTGGCCTGTGTCCTCACAGGTCTTTCCTGGTCTCTTCCTACAGGAACTCAAATCTCTCTTCTCCCCTCTTGTCCATTTCCCTTCCACTCCCTCTGTATTTTCAGCTACTCTGAAAAATGAAACTAAGCTAAAGTGTCAGGGGCCTCCCCCCCTTTAGTGGTCTCATCCTCTTCTTTCAGAATTCCAGGGTGTCGGGACACTGGGTTCTACTCCTGACCCTTCTGGCAACTTCTTCCTGACCCTAAGCTAGTTGCTCAATGCCCCTGGGGCTTCCTGAGTTCATGGGTTGCACCACTATCTCGAGGGTCATTTACAGTTCTAGTGTAGAGGATTGCTGAGCTTTTTTTATTAATTAAAAAAATAAACAAACAAAACATTAAGATATCATTCCATTCTACATATACAATCAGTAATTCTTAATATCATCACATAGTTGCACATTCATCATTTCTTAGAACAATTGCATCTATTTAGAAAAAGAAATAAAAAGACAACAGAAAAAGAAATAAAATGATAATAGAGAAAAAAAAGATTATACATACCATACCCCTTACCCCTCGCTTTCATTTACCACTAGCATTTCAAGCTGAATTTATTTTTTCATTTGTTCCCCCTATTATTTATTTTTATTCCATATGTTCTACTCTTCTGTTGATAGACTGCTGAGCTTTTTGAGAGACAGGTAGAGCCCCTCATCTGACCACGTGAGAGTTTTCTTTTCTGCCTGAGGATAGGGCCTATGGTGCTCCCTGAGAAGATGAACCATGCTGGGATATCCGAGAGGAAGGGCTCATCAGGGTGAGACCTGGGAGATGGGAGGCAGATGGTGTGTGTGTGTGTGTGTGTGTGTGTGAGAACTGGGGTGGGGGATGAGGGGACAGGGAGAGAAGTTCCTCCTTGAAGACCTCATAGGAAAGATCTGCCTAGAGAACTTCTGTGAACATGGCCCAGCAGCAGATGGGGCGAGGCAGGACAGCTGGTGCCCAAAGAAGGGAGGCGGCGTGTGGGAATGCCTCCCTCCCAGGCCTCCCTCTTGGCTGACCTGCCTGGAAGGGGCTATAGAACTGCAAGGGAAGGACAAGCTAGGAGTCAGCACCAGGTAAGACTCACAGAATTACTGAAAATGTGGAGACTCGCATTTCCTAAAAGTCCTTCGTCTGTCTGCTCTGCCCATGGGTGACTTTGTGAATTCCTCTACTGTCACGCATGCTGTTAATTAATGATTTAAAGAAGAATGAATCGATGACTCCCTGTGTGCCAGACACTGGGCTGAGGCCCAGGGATAGGAGAGGAAAGAAGGAAGAAGGGTCTTTGCCTTCCTGCAGCTCACTGTCTCATTGGGGTAGACAGTAAACAAGGAAAAGAGCCTAATAAATAACTACAGATCATGATAAATGCCACAATAACAGACTGGTGGTTATGACAGAGCACAATGCTGAAAGGAGAGGACCTCTAATTCAGGTTAGGTGGTCAGGTGGGATCTCTTTGTGGAGGTGACAACTGACACTGAGATTGGCCTGTGTGTATTTATTGTGAGCTCCTTGAGGGCAGGGACTAAATCTTCCTTACTTTTATGTGTCCAGTGCTTAGAACAATGCCTGACATTTATTATGAAAATATTGGTATTGTTTTTACAGTAGGTATTCAATGAATGTATGATGAATAGATAAATGATCTCCTTCCAGCAGTTCCCATTTAAAGCAGCATGCACTTAATCACACGAAGGCAATTATGCCAAACCAACCTGATATTCTTATGCTATAGTCTGTCTTTATTTCCTCCTTTCACATCTGCTCTTTGTTGATTTTTGCTTGTATCACCATTTGATGCTTCAGACATGTTGAGTCCAAACAGGAAAGAACATACACATGCACACATTACCAACCACCTCCATTCCTGCAAGTGCTGCAAATTCTATCCAAGAAGCTATTAAGCACTTCTGTATAGAGTAAACCTCTCATTGACTATCACATGCCTCCTTAAATGATCTTTGAATAGCAACTTCTTTTTTATTGCTTTGTGTAGTTTAATGGCACCAATTGCGATTACTCTAGCTTATGATAAATTCCAGATCTATAGAGCTCCTAGTTTCATTCATTATTTCACTCTTGTATCTTCTCACGTTGTTATTTTCTGAGATGTAGCTAGGAGGGGGGATAGGAGTAGGAGAACATAAAAAGATAGCAGATTAACAGGGAAACAAGTGAAATAGGGGACCACTTTTCCCCGGGTGACAGACACCCTATTTGATACTGTTAGGGAGAACAAATATACTTTAATACAGCACAATTAGGTCCTTTATATTTATTCTAAGTTGGAAATATAATGATTACTATCTTATCTTTAATGGAAGAAGCAGCTAATTGTTCCAATATCTCACTAATTCTAGCATCTGGGAGAAAAGGAATTGTTTTTACTCTTTTATCGATGGTTTAATTTATACCAAGGTGCATTGTGCAGCATGGACAGAGATTTCTGTATCTTGAATGATGTCATGGCTGCTACTCCAGTTCAATTATTAATATACGGGAGTTATAATTATTTTGAGTATTGGTACAAGATAATTATAAACCATAAAACAGCTCCCCATGCTTGCTGATGCCTTTTATCTGCAGACATGTTGGAATTTGGGCGCGTGGGATTTAGAATGAGAAGAAATTGTATGAAGTGGCACACGGGGCAGTAAGGTTGGCTGATGGGATCAGGGGAAACTTCCTCCTCCAGGCCCCTGCCTCTCCTTCACTTTATGCCTTCCACCCCTCCAGAGCCAAGGTCGACACTCTTTATGAGTCTCTCATTCTGCCTCACTGTCTCACTCTCCTCCTAATCTATCTCATTTTTGTTAGTTTTGCTAGTTGAGATTGCCAGTGTGCATGAGGCTAGGTGTGAGTATGTGTGTGAATGTGACGTGTGTTGGGCATTTGGGAGGGCTGGGGAAAAGAAGCAGGGAGGGAGGCAGGGGTGGGTGTTACCTGCTCCAGTTGTTGAAGCCTCTGTGCCTCCCTCTCTCTGAACACCCGGCTTGATTCTTACATAGTCGTCAGTGGGGGCAGGGGTTGGAGGTTGTGGTAAGGCACCCGGGATCTCTCATTCTTTAAGCCTCCAGAATCAGTGGAAAGGAATAACTTATTTGTATGGACAGTATGTATTTAGAGAGGGTATTCAGAGAGATAGAAATTGTTTAGGCATCTTCTACTTCTAACAAGAAAAACATTATTAGCCTAGTTTTGTGAAAAGTAAGGATGTCTGTCCTCAGAGATAAGCAGACCCTGGTCTTGTTTCCCAGCCCTTCTCAATTCCTCCTCACCTTTCTTCCTTCCCTTGTTTGTTACTTCAACGATATGGAAGGAGGGCCTCCCTACCTACTGCTGACTTTCCTTTTTTTTTTTTTTTCCATTTCCCTACTCCCCTGATTTAGAGAAAGACCGCAGTGACATTCTGCTTATGGTGAATGCATGCAGACCCCTCCCTCCCTCAGTGTGTGAAAGGTGGGGGATTCAAATCATGTTTATCTGCGTCATGCTGAGATTCATTTTAGGCCCCAGGAACTGGAGTCGGTATTCTCCTATTGGGGTCAGATACCTAGAGCATGAACTTTTAAATACAGCCCAGCTCCTGACCTTTTTTTTTTTCTGTACGCTATATGGTGGGGGTCACATTTCATTCTTTTTCCATGTGAGTATCCCATTATTGCAATACTATTTGTCAAATTTTTGTTTGTTTGTTTGCTTGCTGGTTTGTTTGTTTTTGAGAAGTTCATGGGCTGGGAATCGAACCCAGGTTTCCCGCACGGCAGACGAAAATTCTACCACTGAACTACTCTTGCACCCCCAGCTCCTGACTTTTTGACTCCTCCAATATCTATGAACCCATTCCAGCTTCTCTAATTAGTGTTGCCAGAAAGAGAATGTGTCGATTCAGCACCATGGACAGAGAACGCTGTCAGTTTCCACAAATTAGAAGTTACTGCCTAGCCCTCTCCTGAAGGTGAAAAGAGGAAGGGAAAGGTAGAGACGAAAAGATACTGAGGGAGACTGACTGGCAGGATGTAGAAAATGCAACTTCTCTCCCACCCCCTGTTCCCGGCCATGCTCAGCCAAGAGACCTCTACAGATGGGAAGTAGCTTGATGTCACCTTACACAGACTGGTGGTAAATGGAGAAGCGATTACTTATGGTGTTTAATTGAACTGGCCTAACTCTTGCCATGCTGTTCCCATGTGGGGTGCTGGTGACAAACCCATAGTTGGTAAGGTTTGAGATCTGAGGAGGGCATGGAAGCGTGGGTGCCATGGACTACATGAGGGGCATCAGAAGACGGTACTGGAATGATGCTATGGTCTCACTCTGGGGACTGAGATGGTGGAGGTGAGCTGCTGCTTCCATGCCTGGAATGGGGATGAGGCTATGGTTTCCCTAGCCTTGGAAGGCAGTGGGGGCCCAGCTCACAGCAAGCTGGGCTGGTGGGAAGCCAAGGCTTCGTTTGTCTGATTTTAATGAATCAATGGCACCCCCAGCCATTGTTTATCTACTTTTGAGTCCTGACGAACAGTCTGTGGCATCTGATGGAGAAGGTTATTAGCTGCTTGGAGACAGATGGCTAGGGATGGAAGGGATTCGGTCTTTATTACCACAGGCCCATAAGTGACAGCACACCTTTCAAATCCCAGCCTCCACATCAATGTCAGGACCTTTCCCAAGCCCCTTGTGACCTCACTGTGTCTCTGAGGAAAGGAAATGCAAGAGGAAGGTAGATCCATCTGCAAGGAAGACGGGGAAGGAGGGCCCATGGCACTGGAAAAAGAAAGCAGGTGCCAAGAGGAAGTTCTCTGAGAAGAAAACTTCTGTCTTATTCTTCTTTAGTATTCTCTTAAGGTGCTGTTTATTAATAGACATTCATGAAATGCCAACAATTGAGAAGGGTGGAGATATCTGGATTAGAAAAGATTCTAGAAACAGATTTAATTGGGCTGGGTGTGGGCTGGGGGAGGGAAAAAGGTAGAGAAGGGAGAGGAGGATAAGTAGGGGACTCAAAGGGAGGAGGGAAAGTAGCATAAAGGAAAATGCTTAGGAATCAGCATCATTGTGTTTCGGGCAGCTACTCTTCCCTACATTCCTGTATAAATGGCTTCATAGAGATAAAACTGATTTGCCCACTGTCTTTTCTGAGACACCACAAGTTCCTTTTCCTGTTCCCTCTGTATCATAGCTGTGGAACAGAGCTTCGTCCCTCCCTAGTACCCCTGAGAGGAGGGCAGAGAGGTTCTCACTGACCTTCATTCATTCTCCGAAATTTGTCCTTAGCCATGTAGCCCAGCACCAGACAGCATCCTCTCTTCTGGAGGCCCAGCTCTGGAAGGAAAGCAAAGGTGGGTGAGTTGGGAATGGGTCAGGTGTTAGCCAAGACCCCTCTGCAGGGAGATGAGATTGTTGCTCTTTATGAACAGAGTTATATGTTTACTTATTTATTTAACATTGATATAGCACCTACTATGGGCCAGTTGTACTTTGAAGCCAGTACTTCCTCATTGGATTCTCACAAAAACCTGAAGAAGTTATTTATATCATCCCCATTTACAGATGTATTAAGGAAGCTGCCTTAGATGAAAGGGCTGAGATTCTGCAAGTAGGCATTCTGGCTTGAGACCCCATGCTCCAAACCATTGTGGGCTATGGGGGCCTTTATAGCCCAAGCTTGGGGACTAAGCCCAGATCATCCTGGGTCTATTGTCAGAGTCCAGCCAGCCAGCAGTGTCCAGAGTGCAGGAGTCCAACCAGACACAGTAGGTGAAGTGATTGGGCTGAGTTGTGGGGAAAATACAGGGGCCAAAGTACAGGTAGGAGGACTCTCTTTTGGAGAGATACGTTGCTGGGGCTGGGGATTCCTGCGCCATCTTAAACAATAGGCTGGGAATTGAACCAGGGTCTCCCCCATGCACCACTCTGCACTATTGTCAACTACTGATGAAGTGTGGACTCTGGGGAGCACGGAGATAGCTGAGCGACACAAAAATAGACCCCAGTCCTACAGGGCCTAGGACTCAACTGGAGAAATGAGTTAGATTTACTATAAGGTAAACAACAATCCCAGGTAGCAAATGCAAGAGACAATTTTTTTTTTGCACCGTATTTTATCAGTCAGTGTCCACTGCACATGAGCATTGGCCTGAAGTGTATTTGCCTCACAAAAACGCAAGCTTTCCTTCCTGATGTTTATCCTTCAATTCTGACTTGTTTAAAGCAGTTTATGGGTTCTGGAGCAATGCCACACCAAATTTCTCTTTTGACCCCTACAACAACCCCGCAAAGAATGCAAATCAGGTATTGCTATCCACATTCTTCAGGTGAGAAAATTGAGGTTCAGAGATGCTACGCGACTTTCCCACGATTATTTTAGATTTCCCACCCCACCTCTTTGTTCAGAAATCACACAAGAGTGACAGCTCCCTTAATGTGGGAAATGGATAAGGGCTATGATTTCTGGAAGAGGGAATGCTACCACAGCTCCTCCACTTTCCTCCCATGCCTGTCCAGGTTTTCTGGGAACCCAGCTACTCCCTCCATTGGTTTTTCAGACATGAAGTGTCCCACTGATGAAACGTCATGGCGACTTCTCCCACCATAGTGGGTGCTTCTCTGAGCCCCAGCCAGGCAGTGTCTGGGCTATTAGAGGGAAGACAGGGGGTTCATTCCTCCTCTTTGTCTCTCCATCCACCTGCTACTGCCCAGGTCCTCCCTCCAGGGTAGTGGGATTAAAAGGAGCACAGGGTTCACAAGAGACAGATAAGTCAAGCTTGGAGGATCTTGCCCGAGAGAAAAAACAAAGCATGGCTGGTGATGGCAGAATGCCATGGCCCAGGGAGGTGGCTCACTTTGATCTCTTGATTCTTTAAAGGGGTTTATTGACTATCAGTAAAGAGCAGAGAAGCAGATCTAAGTGTGCCTTTTCAAAAAGCACTCACTTCTCTTCCTTTCCCTCTGCGCTCTGAAGGCATGGCCAAACCGCCCTCACTTCAAACAGCCTTACATCTCAGGCGCCCAAATTGACGATGTTAAGTTCCCTCATCCAAGGCCTTGGCCCTTTCTTCAGGGGCTCCCGCTCTGTCGAGGGCCCTGTGGATCAAAGCCCCTTTGATGTTTACTTACTATATTTGTGGATTCTTTCTAACAACCACCTTCAAGAGCAGGAATGCAGCATGCCAGGAGGGGGCTGGAGGAAGTACAAGCTGTGAGGAGGCACCAAGCTGCAGCCAACAATAGCCTCTTGCCAGAGACTGTATTGAAACCTCCACATGCTGACGACAGGCAGAGTTAACCAGCCGTTATAATTGCACGTGCATTGTTCATCATCAGAATGATACAATTGCTAACGATTCTTATTATATCTTCCATTGCCACCTTATGCCCATCTAAAGCACATCAGTGGTGGCTCCTAATGAGAAAAGGAACTTGGGTTCCTAGAATGAGCCCAGGGGAGAATGGGGACATTGAGGCAGGAGGGCAGGGGATGCTTCTTGGACACAGGCCAATGTTCCAGGTGGCCTTCTTGGAAAGCCCCCTGAACTCCCAAGGAAATGAATGAGGGCACAGTTCTCCTAAAGATTCATGGAGTGTGGATAAGATAACCTGTTGGATCAGATTATCTCTGTTGGCTGTCTCTGCCACCACAATTCAACCTATCCACCCACCCAGTGGGTGCCTGAGGAAAGAGGCCATATGCACAAACAGTTATCATAAGTAAGAGTCTCACTGACCATGCTTGATTTTTGCAAATGAGCAGGAAAAGATTAAAAAAAAAAAACCCGACTAATAAAAGAAATTGAGAACGTGGCAATTTCTCAATGTATTTGGCTCATTTAATTTGACACGTGTGGGTTAGTCTTAATTATTTAGGCGACTACGTTACAAGGCGCTAATAAGCACACTGCAGAAATTTATTAAGTGAGAGGGCTCCTCTGACTGAGTCTTCATTGAGAAGTGGGGAGAAGCTGCTGGGATCCTTATAAGATCGAGCAGGTTGGAGGGTTGGTGAAGTGAGAATTAGCTAGCTTTCCATATGCATGCAAATTCGGGTGGTTCTTTGGAGAGAGTTGCAGAACTAAATCTGAGATCATTGGGTCCCCGTTGGATCCCCAGATGGAGCATGACAGCAGGACTGAAGTGGGGTGGCAGGGAGGAGAATCTGGAAACCCAGGTGGGCAAGAGGGATGTTGGCCAAGACACTGACCCCAGAGAGGACCAGGAAGAAGCGGGAATGAGTCACTGTTCTAGGGGCAGCTCCGATTCAACGCGACAAGGATAATTGAAGTGAGGTGATAGACTGGGAGAGGAAGATTTGGGCCAGCCGTCATACAGCCACCTTTTTGCCACGTGGCCTTGGGGGACATAGCAAAGCAGGTCAGAGATGCCCAATTTGGAACTAAGGGGATCCCAAGTAGGCTTTGGGGCTGAGTCCTTTATAGGAGCAAAATCACCCAAATATAATAAAGCGGTTCACGGGAAATGATTAAAAGCTTTCCTGACTTAAAAGGAAAGCTCACAGCATAGAAGTCAAGGGTCACCTGCAGACTAGTGGAGTGCAGCACCCAATCTGAGGACAATGTAGATTTTGGGAGATTCTGTCTGTGCAAGGAAACATTTATTGCAACAGGGCCCGTTTTAGGGGGAGGTTTGGAAGATTGCAACCATGGGGCTCCTGACGGTGAGTAATGTAAGAGTCAGGGCTAGACATTTTCCATGTCTGTGCCCCTGGTACCCCAGTCAGGGCCAGTCACATCCCAAATGCCCAGGAACTGTCTGCCAATTTAATGAAATAGCTGATAAAAAGTATCAGGTAATAATCAATTTTTCCTTACCCAGGTCAGAATGAATAAAAGTGGGCTTAAATGCAGGACGGTGGATTTAGGTTAGGTGAGGATGGTTGTAGAGTGAATGAAACCCATAATTTGTTGGGATAGGTGAGAGAAGGAATGAAAAGGGAAGGCTTTATGAATGGGGTGGTTTTCCTTTAGGATTTGCTAGCCTGAGGATTCTTTCATTCTTACAAGTAATAATAATAATGCAGTTATCACGTTTGCAGGATACTTATTTTTTCACAATGCTGTCATATCCACTCTCATTAGCTGCTCATAGATGCTCTGTGAAGTTGGCAAGGCAGAAATTATTTGCTCCATTTTGGTTTCAGAAACTGAGGCTCAGAGAAGTGAAATGGCAATTTCACATTTCAAAGCATTAGTTGGTGATGGTGCTCACTGTGGAGCCCAGGCCTGATTTCTGGGTTAGTTCTTAGAATCTAGGTGATGGGGTCTTCCTCAGGTAGGTACTGGGCTTCAATCCTTGGCCCACAATCCCAGGGCTGGAGATACTGTGAATGAAGACTGGCCAGAGAACAGTGCTCTAGACTATGACGGGAATCAGGGAGAAGATGGTCTTTGATGGGGTCTGGCTATTTCCATTGGCCATGATTCTCTAAAGCCAATCACCCAGGTCTCAGGGGTCCCTTCAAAGGAGTGGATGACACTGCTGCTCAAAAGGCTCATCAGAGGCACCAGCTGGGGGAGAGGAGCTACCCGGCCTGCCAAGGTGGGCAGGGGGGATGGTGGGTTCCCACGAAGAATATGGGAAGGAGGGAAGATGGGGAGGGAGGGCTGCGCAGGGGTACTCAGTGGCCATCTAGGAGGCCTTCAGTGTTCCTGCTTCCAGCATGAGGACCATGCTGGCCAGTGGGCCCATCCAGAAGCTAATGAGCTTTCAAGTGACTGGATAAAGCTGGTGAAAATTGACAGGCACCTGCTCATATGATCTCCCCATTTCTGAGGCTGTCCAGTGCATTTGGATGGCTGCTTGTGAGTGGCCTTCCTGCAATCACCCCCAGTCAAAATAGCAGCAGTTTAGGGCACTTGCTGAAGACTGACCCTTTCCCACCTGAAGTTACCAGACTCGACCTTGCCCCTGGAAGCCTACTGAACTATTACTCACCATAGCACAAATTTTGGGAGCAAAGGAAATGAGATGAGGCAGAACATGTAGTCAGGGACTGAAACCTGGAGATTGATCAGGCTTGCCTTGGAGTCTGGACCTTCTCCTAGTGGTAACGGGGAGCCACTGAAGAATTCTAAGCAGGGGAATGGCAAGCCAGGTTTGCATATCACAGAGATCATCTTAGCATTTGTAGACAATACAGTGGAGGAGATAAGCCTAGAGATAGGAGGCCAGTTAAGAGACTATTGCAATATTCCAGGTGAGAAGGAAGGGTTTACATTTGATGAGGTAGGAAATAGGAAATCATTGCAAGCATATGCATTGGAGGTGTCACAGCAAAAGCTGAGGAGGGAGGAGAGTATGTGGGCAGAGTCTATGTCTAAAAGTCACTTCCATTGACAGACCTCTTCTCCTTCTCATCCAACCATCCACCAAGCCAGGATCTTCTGCCAACATCACTTAGCAGCCATGTCTCTCAGCAGGGTGGGCTAAGCTATACAGAGCTGACTTGAAGTCTCCTCAGGGTCTGGAGATTCTGAGAAGAGATTTCAGACTCATCAGATCATGGTTGCTTTTCCCTTCCTTTCTTGGAAAAAAGTTCTGAGAGGAAAATTTAAGTCATGATCAGGAGGACTCTGCCTGATTTCTCTCTCTGGAGTGGGCTGGGGAAGGCAGGAGAAAGAGAAGGGAATCCTTGCCTGCCCAAATCACATAACCAAGTCTGCTCCCTCTTCCTGCTCTCCGAAGACAGCCAGAGATCTGAAAGCAAGTGAAAGGAGCCTGAATTTTATCACGGAGACATTCAGGGCCTTTAGATCCCTGATACCTTGGCACAGGAGAGAAGTGGAGGGCTGAAAATAGCTCAAATTCTCCCAGATGGTTCCTGAGACCATATGGAGAAGATGTCAGCTGGAGCTGGTTGGAGTCACAAGGAGGCCATATGAGGCAGTGGAAGCCACTGATGCTTCGAGACTAACAGACAGAGCTGAGGCCTGGCTGTGGTGCTCAACAGCAAGCAATCCTCAGGGCTTCTTTGAGTTTCAGTTCTCATTTGGGAAATGCGGATAGTCAGACTTCATATGAAAATTGAATGGCCCAAACTGTGACGAAAAGTACTTAGAATAAAATACCTAATGGGGGTGAGTTCAGTATAATAGAAATAAAATATTGAGTAGGGTTTAGAGAACATCAAAGCCATGTCCCCCTCCCCCCATTTTTTTTTACAGATGTGAAAATGGAGACCAATAGAGGTAAAAGGACTTGTCCAAGGTGGAATAAGGAATTACTAGATTGCATCCTTTGAAGGCTAATGTGGTAATAAAGAGTAAGATGGGGTGGAGAACGGACGCCCGTTGGAAGAGCTGTAGGATGGTTGCAGCAGCTATCTTGGTAGGAGAGGCCAAGTGACTAGTGGTGCTGGGAAATGAAGAGAAAATGAGGAATCTGAGAAACAGTTGGTAGAAGAGACAATGGGGTTTAGTGATAGATGGGGAAGAGCAGAAGAAGGAGACGGTCAAAAGATTGGAGGAAAAATTGTGTCTGCCTCCGAAGGGGGAGATTGACAAAGGGAGAGGATTAGGTCATGGGGTGACAATGGTGCACTCTCGGATTTCTTGTGCTTGAGGTGACAGGGTTCCCCAGTGAAGGGGTCCTAGATGATAACACAATCAGGAGTTTAGGATTGAAAAAATTTGTTTTTTACCAGCCATGTTGACCTCAGAGTGCGAATGTCTTGTTCTAGAGAAACGGCAGTGTGACAATGTGGTTAGACTCTGCTATGAGTGTTAATACAACCTTTCCACTACCAGATATATATATTTTAAATGTGATTGGTGTAAAACCAAATCCACAAATGCACTTAGAGAGACCACGAAGTGCCAGGCACTATGGGCAAAGCAAAATCACATGAGGCGAGCTCTCTATGCCAACGGGATTATAATCCAGTTGATTATGCAAGGCATACCCTTCTGAAAAGGTAAAGAAAAGTAGCAGTTCTGTAAAAGTACATCATGACACAGCCTACCAAATCATTTCCACATGGATGGCAATCATTGCTGCAGGGGTCCAGGGGAGAAAGAAAGAGCTGCCGGTTGTGGGGTAGTGAGGGAAGGGTGGAGATTTGTCTGGGGGTTGTTTGGGTGTCTGTACCTCAGTCCCCTCTCACTGGCCATGACCCATCGGCAGTTGGCATCTCATGTCTGGAAAATTTTCACCTTGAGTCTGCCAAACTCCTGCTTTCTGCATCAGGTCTGCCTAGTTCTGCTCTCAGCATAAATGACTCATATCCCAAACAATAATGATGCCAATAAATCATGCAGAGATCACAGTTTTCTGATCAATCTCTGCAGATAAGGGGACCCGAAGAAAGGAGTAATAAAGTTTTATTAATCTTGACTAGCACACACTTCTGGCCCTCGAGGACAAGTAATAAATGTTTAATAGCCCAATAATACCTGTTTCATAATTTTTGAATCCCATTGCTTGCTAATTCTAAGTGTATTAAAGAATTATAAACTTTACATTGTTGTAAAGACATAATTGCTATTTCATTGCTTATTTAATGTGACTTAATTATATTAGAACCAGGCTCCCCCCATTCATATTAAGTATCAATTAGTTGTTTTAAACTGTTGATATGTATTTAATTAACTATGCTTTTATATACCAATTAAATTCTTACAAGAGAAACCTGAAACAGCTGTGGTCCTAAATTAAGTTTTGGAAATAACAAATTACACAAAAAAGTTCATGTTGACTATCCTCTTTTAGGAAGAGTTGACCATCATTCTGATAATTCCTGAAAAGTTTCTGTGGCCACAGCCCAACCTCACTGGCTCTTACAGGGGGCCAGATTCTCTCGGACATCTGAAGACACCTGAGACAACAACAGCAATGACTAACTTGGGGGTAGCCCTCGGCCAAGCCCTGCCTTCCTCAGCCTGCCTCTGCCCTGTCAGTTAACAGCTGACGTGGTCCCATCAGCACCCAAATGGCTGAGACAGGCAGTATGTTGGCGGCTCCATCATGAAGCGGGGAGTAGTGGGCTCTACACCAGCAGTGGGTTCTATGGGCCCAAGATCCCACCTGCCCAAGGGAAATCTGGCTGTTCCCGACATGCTCATCAATCCTCTGGCTTCTCCAAATCTCTGCTCTACTGGCCTAAGACTGTCCATCTCATGTAGTAAAAAAGACCAGACATTTATTGATCAGCAATGGACACTGAACTTTCTGCATCTTGATTTACTCTCACATCAACCACTGAAAATTGGTCTTATTACCCACATCTTTGTTTATAAAGAAATTGCCATTTTAGAGGGGGTAAGGAATTTGCCCAGAGTCACACAGCTGGTGAGTGGCAAAGCTTGGAATTAAAAGCTGCCTGCCTGTCTCCTTTCTTGGTGTTTCGTGCCATGCTTTGTCTGCATTCTCTGTTTGATACATTTCTTTCCCAATTTCAAGTCTCAGCCTGCTTGGGTGGGTCTCTGAGATCTTGCCTGGTTCTTGTTATTTTTCTCTTCTTGGAGGGCTGGGCTGATCTCTCCTACAATTGAACATGGAGTAGGGCCATTCTCTCAACTGATGATTGCCTGGAATTCCAACGTGGAATTCAGTCACCAGCTGACTCAGAACAGTGGCTTATCTTTGGGACTCTTGGCCATTGGTGAGGAGTCCAAGGTTGGCAGAGCAGACCATATCCCTCTGCACACTGAATAAGGTCACTGACTACTCACCTTGGGGGCAGCATGCAGCCCAGTCTTACCCCTCTCCGGTTGGTTAGCATCGCTTAGGGCCAAGCTCATTCAATATCACCATCACAATTACAGTTGCCATGTACTGACTGCTTATGATTTATTAATCCCTAGGCTAAGTACTTTGTATGCATTATCTTCTTTAATCCTCATAACAACTCTATAAGATACATACTGTTATAATTCTATTTGGTGGAAGAAGAAAAGGAGGATCAAAAAGATTAAGTAACTGAGGGTCATTCATTTAGTAAATGTTGAGGCCAAGTAAAACAGATTATATGTTTGGGTCCTTGCGCTACCGGTATATCTGTATAATTTGTGAGGGGTGCAGGGTGCAGGGGGAGTTTTGTGATGCTGACTGAAGAATTTTTGTGGGAAACACCGTTCTTGCATATGCAAGAACACCTCAGCCCATCTCTGATTTAAGACCTCTAATGGCAGTGGGTTAATTGCTCCGTGGGGAACATGCATCCTAAAGGTTAGTCCTCTCCACCTGACCTCAGACCCTTGAACCTGTGAGGAAAGGGACTGCTCAGGGCCACACAGATGGAAGGTGTTTAGGCTTTTCCTAAGAGAAAGTTGGAAGTAAGTGACTAATGCTTGAAAGAGCCAGATGTATGACAGCTGTGTGCTCCGCCCAGAGACCAGGCACTAAGAGGGAAACTGTGTCTTTTTTTTCTTCTCCCTAGTCATAGGAACAGAATCTCCAAAAGACAGAGACCACAGACCATAAGGGGGCCTGTGGAGTGACACCCCACCTCCAAGTGACCCCAGCCTCAGCCCAGGGCCTCAGGAAGGCAGAGCCCAATAAGTGGCTATGGACACACTATCGATTTATGGCATTTAATCTTTGCACATATAAGAGAATGTATCCATGAGGCACTCCATTTTGCAGATGAGACTCAGGGATGTTGAGTAATTTTGCTGAAGTCCCACAAGTGGGAAGTAGGGGAGCCAGGATTAAAATATAGGCTCTTGTGACCCCAGAGCCCAGGGAGGCCCTTTCTCAGGATGTGGCCTGAATGCTGTGCCCCCAGCTCAGGTGCCCAGAGGAGCCCTCCCCCGTCACCAGGAAGAGGCTGGCCATCTCCAAGGGGTGCTGACCCGACAAAGTCCTGAGCACGGCTGCCAGGGGTCAGGGAGCTCTGAGACGGCTTCGGGGGGAGCGAAGCTGGTGGAGAGTCTGTGCAGTGCGTGGAATGGAGCAGGAGGCTCACCTGCTAGGAGGGACAGGGTGGTGGAGAGGGGGAGCCAGGAGAGCACCTGCCCGCTCAGGGTGGGTCAGGGCGGGGAGGGGGAGGAAAAGTGCTGCCTGGTTATGTGCCTACAAACCACTTTGTCATCCATTTATGGCCCACATAAAATCTTAAAAGCCAAGGCTTAACTGGAGGCATCCCATAGGGCCACCAGCTGACTTCAAAGAAGGTATCACTGGAATCAGACAGTGCCCTCTGCCCTCACACCTGCAGGACAAGGTGGGGTGGGGTGGAGGGAGAGACCTGCTCGCAGGGGGCACAAGGGAAGAGGGCAGAGAGAACGGAAAAAAAATGTCAGGGGTGGGGGGGGCGGAGGGTCAATATGGAAGTGGGGATGCTGAGCCCCAGGAGCGAGGCTGGGTGATGGGTGCACCCTTGTCCCCTGCTCCAGCCCCAGCCCCAGCCCCAGCTGCCTCCCTTGTGTTCCAGTAGCTGTGGGGGCCTCGTCTATCTGGAAACACCATGCAACTTGGCTGGGGCAGAGAGAGGGAGGGATGATGAGAATGCCAGGGACAGAGGGCTCTCTCCCACCCAGCATGCTTCCCGAGCTCCAATCGCCCAGTTGGGGCCTTTCGACTCAGGTATCTTTGGGAGGGAGGCAGGGGTGGAGCAGAGGGCCGGGGCTGGAGGAGACACCACTCCTCAGGACAGTATTGGCCCAGGAAGCTGCTGTGTCCCCACCCGCCCCGGTCCACGGCGCGGATGGCGAGAAGGCAGAAGGCAGCGGGTGAGGGGAAGGCCCAGCCGAGAAGGCAGGAACCCTGCCGTCCTTCCATTACCGAAATCCTCCTGGAGCCTCACACGCGCCATTACGACTCTGTATCTTATAATTAAATTGAGGCTGCCAGTTACCTCTCAGCACGGTGGCAATTCAAGCCCATTGGAGGCTTTCTTTGTTTATTTTTATTTATTTATTTATTTAGTAATTATTATCTAGCTTTCCAGATAGCTAGGTGGTGCAGCCACAGCCCAACTGTTTTTTTTTTTTTTTCTTTAAAAAACAAGAAAGCTTGATGCAGTGTCTCTGTCTTGGTGTACGGGGAGTAGGGGAAGGAGGCAAGGAGAGCAGGGGGTGCCCCGCAGGACAGGAAGAATGCCACGGGGGAAGCTGTGCCAGGAGGGGCTCGAACCTGCCCCATGACGCTGCCTCTGTTGTCAAAGATGCCTTGGGGAAGACCCACTGATTCCCTAAAGCTCCATAGAAGCCCCTCGGTGGACAAGACAGCATCCTCCTGAGGGGCTGGACTGTGACGCCAGGAGGGTGGAAGCCAGGTTGTCAGCAGGCATTGGCGACCAGAACACCACAATCCTTCAACCCTCAGGACACCCGGAGATGTTAAGGGATTGGAGGGGTTTTATAACTTGCCCAAAGTCACCCAGCTGATAATGGCAGAGCTGGGATTTGAACACATGACTTGCAGTAAAACCAAGCCCCCCAGTATTCCCCGGAGCCCCAGAGCTAGCTGGTGATCCAGTGGCAAAGACCAAAGTTCTTTTAATGATAACCTTTCAGTGGTGAGGGGGCAAAGGAGAGCCTGATAGTTTGATTGAGGAATCATGCTCAAACAGACCCAGGGGAGTGATTCTAAACCACTGGCCACCCCTCAACAGGAACATGAAAGCTTGCTTATGGAAAGGTTGATTGTCGAGAGGTAGATTAGTGGTTGCAGATACCCTGTGTCAGTAGCTGAGCCCTAGAAAGGGGGCCGCACTGGGGGCCATCCACCTCGGCAGCCCCACCAGAGACGAGGACAAAGGAGATGCTTGTGTCTTGCATGTGTGCACATATGTGTATCTGTGTGTGCGTGCTCATGTGTTATGGTGGGAGAATGGGAAGGAATTCCAGAGACTCAAGCTGACACCTCAGGCTTAAAGCTTCCTCCAAGAGAAAACGGTATTTATTCATCGTCTCTGCCTTTGCCTTCCTACTCCTCTGACCTGCTCATTATGTCATTTAGGAGCTGTTTAGTGGTTCTCCTTGGAACAGGGATGGGTGGTCCCAGAAAACACCTGGTGGGTCCACACTGGCCATTCCTGGTTCTGCTCAGGAGCCACTGAGCTTGCATTCTGGCAGTGGGACCATATGCCTCTGTGACCGATTCGCTCACACTGGGACCTGTGACTCAGATGCTGGCCAGGCCACAAAGGATGAGTTTGCAAAGTGTCAGAGGCTGGTGGCCCATGGCCTGGGCTGCAGGGCCTCTCTGCTCTTCTTACATGGGGAAGGTTCTCTGGCTAAAGGAAACAGGGAGGGTCCTTTAGACTGAGGGTTTTGGTGACCAGGAGACCCCGAACTGAACCATCCTAGCTTAAAAGCTTTCAGTGGTAGTGCCAGGCTCTCTCCTGGCTCCCAGGGCTGAGGAGAGCCAGAGCTGGAAGCTTGGTACACTAACCCCACAGCACTGGGGACGACCCTCTCACAGTGACATGGCTCCTTGGACTGCCTCTTACCTGTTGACCTGAGGTGTCCATCCCCTGATTCCTCAGTCTCAGACCTCATGGGCTGCGACCCTCATGGGCTGGGGTAGAGGTTGGAGATACCAGTTGTAACCAGCTTGGCAAAGGTGGAGGGGAAAGGTAAGAGAGGTGTGTTCTTTTAACCTGTGCACATGTATAACCAAGTCTGGGACACAGTGTAAATGCCCCACAGATAGGAGGTAGTTACAAAAATGATGATGCTATATTATTTACAGAGCAGAAGTGTGCAGTTGTGCTCAGCTCTTGGGGAAAGAGACTGCTTAGTGACTTTCCTGTGGGAGCCTGCCACCCCTGTTTCTCCTGGTGCTGTATGTCCAAGGCTGGTGTTTTGAAGACACACAGGAATGGCTCTTGAAAATGGTCATTGTCAACCTCACCAGATGCTATTGAGTCACTGCAGAGTGATCACAGAGTACATGTGGGTGGGTAGAAGACCCCACTCTTGGGGTCTTGTAACCTAGTGGAAGAGTTAGAACAAATGCCCTCTGACAATACATCCAGTTCAAGAAGGTGGTGAAAGATTCTACCTGGTACATGGATTGGGGTGGGGGTTAGTTCCATAAGGCATGCTTGCAGAGGAGGGGGAGTCAGAACGGGGAGGGTCTGGAAGCCTTGCCATAAGAGGCCCATGTCGGGGAACTGGGTCGCTCAGGTAGGAGACGGAAGATGGACTGCAGGGCCTTAGAGGAAGGAATTAGGGCTGATGGGTGGAGGTGATAAAAAGCAAATTTCAACTCAGAAGAAGTGAGAAACTGTTCCATTGGCAGGTGTCTAGGGCATAGGGTCTCTTGGGGCCAGTGCCCAGGGACAGCCATTCTCTGGTCTGGCCTGCTGGCCTGAGGCATGGGCTGCAGCCAGCAGAGAGGTGAGCTGGTACTGGCCCAGAAGAGTTCAGTGGTGGCATTTAGGCAGTTTCAATTTGGCTATCGTGGGAGTACGGTGGTGAGTGTGGTGGGAGGATTACACCAAGGCAAAGCCTATAATCAAGACTCTTCTCCTGTACTCCTCGTCTCCCCAAAAGTTGGTTAACCAACATATTGCTGGCTGAGTGCTAACATTTGGGAAGAGGCTATTTAGCCTGTTTCTGGCCCTGGGCCTTTCATAGACGTGACTCAGGTCCCCACCTGTGCTTTCTGCTTCATTTCAGGTGAGTCACCGCACCTCCGTGCCTCATACTGTTTTGGCTGACCACTGAGAGGAAGCTGCCAAGGCCCAGCCAGAGAAGCACGTGGGTGGGCGGTCGTGACAGCTCGTGTGGCTGCCACCCCTGCCTCCTGGTGGAACTGCCATCCAGCCATTCCAGAAAGGTCACAGTTGCCCTTAAAATCTCCAGGGGGGACAATTCACAATAATTTGCTTCCTGCCGCAGCAAATTCTTTCAAGTGCTTCTCTGGAAGGACCCTGCCACACTCTTTGGCAAATGCTCGGGAGCACAGAAAGATGGATTTCTTCTGATCCATTGTTGCTGGGCTAACTGCAAGGGATCCTGCAGCCGAGGTTCTACCATCCTGGGACCTCCCTGGGCAGTGTGATGAGAACAGAAGAAATGAGCTGCTGGACACAGCCTAAAGCTCTTTACATAAATGATCTCATTTAATTCTTGCACCAGTCCTGCAAAGAGGCATTAGGGTAACCCCATTGTGCAGAGGAGGAGACTGAGGCTTGGAAAGAGTAAATGTTTGCTGGATGCCCGCTGGCCTAAAGTGGCTGAGCTGAGGTTTGAAGCCGGGCTGTCTGGCTTCTGGTTGGGAACACTATTGAATCCGGCCCCTCTTCCCAGGCGCAGAGTTTTACCACCCCCAGACACAAGCTCTGCACACCCCCAAATCTCCTGCTCATGCAATGGGCCGAGAATGTGGGCCACTCTGAGAATCACAGCAGGGAAACCATGTCCCCCCAATTTTTCCTCTGCGGAATGCCCTGTGTGGTGAGTGAAAGAGGCTGCTCAGAGGGGTTGGCTGGAAGATATTGCCTGAGTCCCTTCTGCTGGTGGCAGCTATGGGGAAGGCTGACTGCCATGGACAGGGAGGCAGCAGCCGCAGAAAGCTCTGGGGCCGACAGCTGGCAGAGGCAGAGGCACAGCACGTGGCCACTTGGGGCTGGCTGACTCGCCTCTCTCTTTTCTGTGTCCCAACCTAAGGAGCTACAGCCTTTACTGCAGGTGGACTCCTGGGTGGTACCCCGGTGACCCATGCTCCCTGGTCTGCCTGCTCAGGCCAGATGCTGTCCTAATTTCAGGGAGGCCCGACTCTGCTCTGTCTTTTAGAGCAGCCAAGGAGCATGAGATTTCTGAGCCATGAATCAAACTCTCTGTGCTGGAACGTGAGAGAAAGGAAAGGGACAGAGACCAGTGCTTTCGGGGCAGCGGGTAACGTGCTCAGCACTTTACACCTGAGATTATCCCATCTCATCCTCACTACAGCTGAGGTATCCCATCTCATACCTCACCTACACCCATTTCTCAGGTGAGGTAACTAAGTCTCAGAGAGGCCAAAGTCACACCGCTGGTCAGCAGGGTGGTGGGCTGAGAACCTGTGCCTTTCCCACCAAATGCCACGGAATCTCTGGGGGTCACTTCCCCATATGTTGGGGGGTGGGGGTGGGGGCAGGTGGCTCAGACGCCATGGAAAAAAGGAAGAACCAGAATGTCCCAAAGACCTCTTTTAATGAAGGGCTCAGCAACAGGCTCATCTTGGCAGTGTTTCATATCGACCCAGTGTGGGGCACATGGATTAGGCTGCAGCTGGGAGGTCTTTCAAGGATGAACATTTTCTTGAGAATCAATAAGCCAAGTGAGTTTGGGTCTAAATTAATCAAAATGTCATCTGAAACAGTCTTAGCCTGCAAATGTCTATACTTGGGTCGGGTGGATGGCAGGGGGCAGAGAGCAGAAGCCAGGGAAGGCTGGGTCTCTGGGAGGGAGGTCTGAAGGTCCAGTAGCCCTGGGTGGGCAGTGGGGACCTACCCAGCAACCAGCACCCTGGAAACCAGCCACCCCTTCCCCTGTTCGGGCCTCCATCTTTGCCTTCAGTGAGAGAAGTTGAGTGAGAAATTTTAGGATGACCTTCTAGTTCTAGATTCTTTGCAAAGAAGGGGCTTTAGAGGCCACGCAGTCCCACCCTCACAGCCAGGGTGGAAGTCCCTTTCTAACACCTCTGAGAAGGAGTTGTACCAATTTCCCCAGAGTCCTTCTAGTGCCAGGGAGTTCATGCTTTTGCAAGACTCTGCTTTTCATGCTTGGATGGTGAAAATAATTTTAAATTCCTTTTATATTGAGCTTAAATATCCTCCACTGCCTTGCAACTCTGACTCCTTAGTCCCAAATCTGCCCCCGGCAAGACTAATCCCTCTTCCATTCAACTACTGAAAAGGTCAGCAGAGATTCTTCTCTTATCCATGAGAAACAACCTTTCCTTCACTGGTCCTTCCTCAGGCTCTCGTGGAGAAGGACCTTCCCTGGAGGAGAGCCTCATCTGAGCTGTGCGGGGAGGAAAGGCGTAGTACTGGGTCTCGGTGTGGACTTCCGCCTGGTGTGCTTCCCATCTGGGTACACCTCCCTACACGAGGGAGTGAGCATGTGTGCTTTGGTGAGTATGGGGGAGAAGAAGGGGTGTGGCAGGTGTGTGTGGGAGTACGTGGGTCGCAGGGAGGGCATTTCGGGACCTTGTGGTGTGAGTGTGTGAGTGTGGACGTATCTGCTTGTGCAGGCGCTGGGGAAGGGCAGTGGACACGCACACATGGGGTCAGAATCCACCTCGTCCAAGTGGAGAGGACTCTGACTGCCCGTGGCAAACTGCTCCCAACCCCTTGCTTTCTGGACCTTGTCACTCAGCAAACAGTCCTGGTGCTGCTGTCTCTAAGACTGGTCTCCCTCCTGGAAGCCAGGAAAGTTCCAGCCTCATACCACAACAGGTCCGACATGGGAAAAGAACTGCCTGGTATTGAAGTTTCTACCCTGCAAGGCGCCTCCCATCCTCTCATATAATCCTCAGTGCACCTAGGACAAGAATTTTCTCTTCTTGACAGGTGAAGACCCTGAGGACCAGAAAGGTGGCACAATTGTCGGGGTCACACAGCTAGCAAGCAGTGACTGCCTCTAGATCCAAATCCAAAGTCTGTGCTCTGCCATCAACATGTGCCCCCCCCCCCCCATGAAGCAGCAGTCAGGGAAGGCCCAGCTGCCCAAACTTGCCACATCTCTGAGAGGAGCTCCCTCTCCCATCAGGGACCAAAGACGGAGGCTAAAAGAGATGCTAGTAGTGTGGTCTCCAGGCATTTCCACCGAGAGCCCTTAGGACAATCGCCTGGGAGTGTAGTTAGTTCTCAAAATGGGTGAGTGTCAAATCCAATCTCTTAAATTTCATCCAGGGCCAGGGGAGTTCGAGCTGCTCTGTCAATTACAACTTCTGCAGGTACCTGGGACTGCAGTGCCTCGTTTTCCTAAACCCTCCTGCTTGCTGTCTGAGCCTCTGACTTCCTTATTACATTTCTACAGGGCTCTTCCTTCATGGAGCTCTTGTGTCTGCAGCAACCACTCTCTCATGTCACCCATAACTCCGCACACCTTCTACTCCCCTGCCTCCTCAGCCTCTCTCCACCACCCTGCTAA